>JAINUW010000597.1:0-300587 GCA_020205615.1 Panax quinquefolius
TTTAAATTTTCAAACACATATCATAATAATGCATTTATATTCATATACCAACTTCGGTGTCTCACACGTTCATTACAGGTATATTACTATAAATGCTAATATCCCATTTTAAATACAAAAATGAGATTTACTCAAAATGATACTCCCCTATATACACAAATAAGGATACCACCTACCTACCCACTACCTCACACCTACTGAGGTTTACATCAACATAAAACCCTATTACACAAAAAGGGTACTAATGCATCTATCTACAATTGGTCCATAACATAACATCACTGGTGGCCCTACTGGGTCACTGAATAGGCTCCTGGGGAAATAACCCCTCCATAACTCTTTGTCGAACTAATCGACTTAACTCCCCTATCTCAATATGCGCCCTCCTAGTCGCACTGTGATGGCCCTCATATGTTGCGTCTAGCACTAGTCCCAAGGTCTCAACCCCGACCTTCATGACCTCCAATGTTGTCTCTAACTAGTCCACCCGCTTGGTTGACTCATAAAATGCTTCATCCATGCGTATCTTATCTGAAATCTCTAGATCAAACTCACCCCGCATCGCCAGATGCTTCACACTCAGTGCTCCAAACTTTGCCTTCTCCTGCTCCAGCTACACTCGCATCTCTGCTAACTCAATCAGTGCCTGACTAGTAGCATCTTTATACTGATGTTCCACATACTGATGTATCATGTTCTGTCCGCCTCCAACTCTACAATCCTCTACTCCAACTCATAGTTTTTTTGCTAGCAGGTCACCGATCATCTCATCTTGTGAGGTATCCATCACCTCCTTTAGCACAGGATCCTCTTGATCTAGGGAATGACTCCCTTAACTATCTCCAGGAATCCTATAATAAAACAAGGATACAACATCAGTACTACAATAAAATATATTCATTGGTAAAATGAAACAATATTGTATTAAGTACAACACATACTCGATGAATTTCCACAATCCATCTCCTCACATACTCTATAACAGTTTTCTACTAAGGTTATAACCTAGGTTTCACATTCTTAATGTTCATAACATACAGCTTCGATACCAACCTGTGACATCCCCAAATCTGGGTTTCCTAACCTCGAATTCAGTGTTCACGATACTAACAAACATACTTTCTAACTAATGCGGAAGAATAAACATACATTGTTTATCATAATAGTAATAAAGTCTTACAATCATAGTCCCAAGGTTCTTTAACCTTAACTTAAAACATACTCTTCATACTATAAAGAGTTTACATAACCAAATAGCATTTAAAATAAACTAGTACATAAGCCTTCTCAAATATCTACTCTTGAACCTTCCCTTTTCTTTTGTCCCCTTTGGACGTTTCTGTCTTAGCTGAAATAAATGTCATGATATAGTAAGGGTAAACAACTAATTTGCTTAGCAAATTTATACACAAGGGAGATATATCATGTAAGACCCCGAAATTTTTTTAAATAAAAAGGAATTTCCTTTATTTATTATTTTGAAATAGTAAGGGTTGATTTGATTAATGTGGATAGTTAAGGGTTAAATACGCAAATATTTCAAAATAAGCAAGTGGTTATAAAATATTCATTGTTGTCGGGGAATATTCGCTTGGTCGTGGAATATTAAATCGCTGTCTGGGAATATTCGCATCGACCACAGTATGACCGTGTGTGGGCCCCATAACGGAAAGTGATTGGATGAGGAAAACGACAAATATAAGTTGGTTAAAAATAACGGCGTAGTTGTTACCAAGTAAGATCGTTGGAACCCCCGTTGGTTAAAATACGAATACTGGCGTGGTTGCACAAGAAGCAATACCGGTATTGCGATGTGATTGTTGAATTATTGATCCTTACGTAAGATGGCACTACTCTCAATAATTTTCACGGTGAAGTTCTTTGCTCAATATTTTATTTTATTGATTCAATAATTGCTGCGTTGATATTTTATATTATTGTTGTTCAATAATTGTCCCGCATGATATTTCCCATTATCGGATCAATAATTCATATTATTTGAATAATATTATTAGATAACATTATTGGCAATGTCTAGAAAGTTACGTCTAAGGAGAGGTTTGGTCACCTAATTGTGCGCCAAGAAGGAGAGATCCTTATTGGAAAGCCCCTCTTTCTCAGAACGGCTTTGGTTGTTAATAATTGTGATTACGTAATATTATTTGTGAATAATTAATTATTGATTCATATGATAAGGAAATATTTATTTTATATGAATATAAATGATGGATTTATTTATGTGGTTATTAATGAAGGAATTAATCTTTGAGATGTTTTATTTGTATTTTTGTCGGGATTGGAGGTATTAAAAGATCAAATCGATGTTGTTATCATAGCTTTATTGTGTGAGTTATAATATTTAATCCGACCGTTGGATCGTTGTAATTTTTGGATATGTTATACATATATAAGTTGAGTATATGTCCACAAATTTTGAACCGTTAAAATGAACGAATGATTTGTTATAAATTTTAAGAGGTGTTTGATTAGGAAAGTAGGGTTATAATTGATTTTGGTGGAAAATTCTAGAATTGAGTGGGCCCCACTTGTGGTTGGTGAAAAATGTGCTGAATTTTATTTCAAATGTGGTGGGTGGCAATAGTAGCGAGGTAAAGCCATCGTGCAGTGGTGTCAAGTCTGCTTTGCGGGCTAACATTTTCCTATAAATAGAGGGCTAAGTTAGAATTGAAAATCACACGTAAACAAAGTTTTCTCTTTCCCCTCTATATTATTGAGCGATTTTGTGAGTATTTAGATACTTTGAGAGTTCTTTATTCAAGACAAGTTTCATTCAAAGATCACTTGAGACCTTTCCTTCAAGTAAATCTCGATTCTTTGAGGTAAGGGATATTATTTTTTCAGTAATGATATTATTTCTTCAATATCATTATCTTTGAAATGTTGATCTGAAGTTTTTATCAAATTTGGAACTTTTTCATGTCGGGGTTACTATTCATGAGTTACTATTCACGAGTTACTATTCATGAGTTACTATTCACGAATTACTATTCACGAGTACTATTCATGAAGCGTGAAGATGTTTTTGTGGAATTTCTATCTTTTGGTGTCTGAGTTACTTATTCACGATACTGCACTATTCACGATATCAAGCACTATTCATCGAAAAATAAAATTTCTTCTTTTCGTCCAAAATATCTATTTTGGATACTAGCTTTGATTGTATCCATGTTTTGATCATTCTTGAATTTTACACCACTATGATTATTTTTGAGGTATTGTTGGACATGGATAAAACAAAGTACGAATCCTTAATCCTTAATCCTTGTCATTTTGTTTCTTTGGATTCGTTTTTTAAAATATTTTTCATCATCCTCGGTCTTAAATGATGATATTATTGAATATCTTTGGCTGTAGTGCAAAGATAAATGATTTTGAAGAATATCTTTGGTTCAGAGTGCAAAGATGAGCAGGTGTTTAAATGAACATGACCGACTGATGAATATCTTTGGCCTTTAGTGCAAAGATGAATAGGTGTTGAGATGAACATGACCGATTGATGAATATCTTTGGCCTTTAGTGCAAAGATGAACAGGTGTTGAGATGAACATGACCGATTGATGAATATCTTTGGCCTGTAGTACAAAGATGAATATTTGATTTGAGATGAATATTGATTGATGTTACAGGGATAAAATATTGATGATGGACTGTTAAATTCATAGATTATAGTAGATTTCATTCTCTACGTAACTCTTCTATGAATTATTATTTTCACATTGCATAATATTGATCGAAACTTGTTGTCTATTGTATTCTATCGCATTTTTTTCTGTTGGAGACTAACGATAATTTGTTGTATATTATCTTAGTCATAATATTCTTTTCTTGGGCTAGTTGAGCTCACCCTTTTCCTTGTTGTTCCATTTTTCTTCTCGGGAGGCGAGAATGTAGCGAGTACTAGTAATGGGTATGGAATGAAGGTTACAGAGAGAGTTGTTTAGTAGTCCTCACCATTTTGTAAAATAATGTATCAATAAATGTGATGAGGATTTATTTGAGTATAGATATTGTCTAGAAGATAATATTTGTATTCAAACTCACAGTTTTACTGTTGTAATAATAAAGTTGTAGTTGTTTCTGTACCATGTATTTGGCGACTCAGAATGGGTGTTGTGTATACCTATTTTGGGGGCGTCACATATCATGATTAGAAAGAAGTTTCGCTTTCAATGTTCAACAACAATATAAAATTTTGAAGGGACATGAATTAATAGTCAACAGCTGAATATTCGAATAACTGAATAACATCTACTGAGTGGTTTGAAATAGCCATAAATATTTGCCAAGGTTCTCAGCATTTAAACTGGACCATTTAATAAGTTTTAGTAATCAAGGGGATCAACCTTTCATACCCCGTGATTTATGCATAAACACTTAATAATCCAGCATTGATATCATGTTTTAATCAAATTGATCATTTTCTCAGCCAAGAGTTCTTACCATATCATTTTAATAAGAACAACTTTAAAAACATATTTGATTTAAAAAATTTAGACATGCTTGATCTAGCTGATACAATTATCATAGATCTATCTCATAAATAGTTCATGAATGAAAGAACTTTAATTTAATTCATAATTCAATAATAATAGAACAGGAATTCAATTGCACAAGGTGCGAATCTCAATAATCAACAATAATTATTCACTAACATGCTTCGAAAATAATAACTATAGTTTGAGTTAGGGAACTTGCCTGTTTGACGAGCTAAAGCTAACTAGCTTTAATTAAAACTCTTTGATCGACCTAGCATTGACAATGTTGGTGTATTAATTAGTACTGCATATAATCGTACGTCTATACACTTACTTATGCTATTATCTAGCAAATAATTCAATCCCAATATACACGTAATGTAATGTACCATCATTAATCTTATAGGATATTTAATAAACCTTAGATTAATGATTTAATAATTTATAAGTTCTTTCTTAAGTAATAAACACTTATTAGACCCTTAAACATATTATTATAATTGTATAATTAATGATTTATTTAAATTATCTGCATTTATTAATTCTATCTTCCTTTAATTACCATTTAATATTAGTTAAATAGTAATTAATTAATTACCTTTTAGTTATTATTAAATAAATAATATCTAATTACATCTACTTATTATTTAACGTTAATTAAATATTAAATAATTAATATAATTCATCTTTAATTATTATTAAGTAATCATTTATCCTTGAATAATAAATAAATGATTTATTAGTCTTTAATTATTCATTACTATTAATAAATGAACAATTAATCAACCTTTGTCCAGTATTTAATATTAATTATTTATTTATTTATCCTTAAATAATAAATAATTAATTCACTTCATAAGTCTTTAATTATCCTTTCTTATTAACTTAAGAAAAAATAATTATCATTTATTCTTATTTATTATTTAATATTAACTAAATAATAAATAATTATTTTATAAATTTTATGTCAATGTAAGTAAGTAATTACATTATTACAAAATCTTACTTAAGCATTCTTTAATCATTATTTAATATTAATCGATTGTTTAAATCTATTTATTATTTAATCTTAATTAAATATTCAATAGTTACTTTAGTAATGCTATCTCTACTTAATTATCACCCAATACCACTCAGATAATAATTAAATAGTTAATCACATTCAAATTACATGTAATTAGTTTAATAATCAATTAATTGCATTAAACATTATAAATTAGTAAGTTTTAAATGATTTTAAATGAGTTTAAACCACTAATTACTTAATAATTAGCTAACTGCTCAGAAAATTTTTGGATTAAATATCTTAATATTCTTCTAAATTTTAGAAAAATTTGAGTGCAAGAACCACCATCGGAACTGGCCGAAAAGTGGTCGAACCGGTTGCCAAAATATTCTAGTCGGTTCGGTTCGACTGAATCCGGCAATAGGTTTTCAAGCTTTTTGATTTTTTTCAGATTTGTGGTCATTCACTAAAACTTGAATAAAATAAATTCTATAACTCCGATTTGGGACTAATCGAACTCATTAGATTCATATCTTCCCGAACTACAACTTTCATCCATTAAACATCAATTTTGGTTCTATATTGGTCCTGGAAATTAGCACAGAAGTGATTGTTCTTGCACATGATCTCATAGTTGAGGTGTTTTAGTAATAAATCCATATCTTGCTCATTTGTTAACATTTTTACATGCTTCCAAAGGGACTTTGCTCTTAACTCATAGTTCTAGCATACCAAGAAACAAAATCACAAAAACCATTTGTAGATTTCAAAATGAAAAGAATAGATCACCCCTTTAAATTAGGTTTTTCCAAAAAACTACTTTAGCTTCCTTTTTTTCAAAAATTCCCCACACAACTTACATAGATGAGCAAGTTAGACGTAATATACTCAAGATTTATCATTCATATAAGACTCTAGCCTATTAGAACTTGCACTTCCATGAATCTCTTACAAGATCACATAGAACATACAAAACATAAAAACTAGGGTTTGATTTCTTACCTTGTCGTGTGGGATGCTCTCCTTTTCTTTCCAAAGTAGGTTAGGAACTTGGGATGCATGAACAATATACTCCTCTTTCTATCTAAGAAACCCCTCTCTCTCTCTCTCTCTCTCTCTCTCTCTCTCTTTTCCTCTTTTTGTGTTTTTGCTAGTTGAGAGACTGTAACGACCCCAAAATTCATACAATTCGATTATTGACTTTGGTTGTTAATAACACATCTAACTTATGATTTTACATCATAATTCAATGTTAAGCTTAATAAAATGAGGAATAATTTAAACTTTTATACCTTCTTACTTTAATTCCCTGAATCAAAACCTTTATCAATTACATGTCTTTGAATCAACTTATTTTATGATTCGCTACATCAAATTTATTATATAGAATCTTACATTTTAATCCGATAATTCTTTACATAACAGATAACTCAAACTCGATAGTTTATCATTACATAATCATTGTAACTTATCAAGTACATTTCTCAAAACATTTACCTTTACCTACCTTTAAACCATGCTTAGCTTATTATTCACCTTATCAGAGTTAATAAATAAAACTTACATCCAGGTTCAATACCCTTTCATACAACAAACAAAACTTAAACTTCACAACTCAACATCTATTAAACATCATACATTGTTTGGAACCTTAAACATGGTTCAAATAATTATAACTCAGCTAAAGTGTATAAATCTTCAAGTATCACATCTGATTCATGTCTTTCAAGTAGCACATAACTTTACCTTGAATCTTTAACCTGCAAAAGTGGTTATTTGCAAGGTTGAGCTCTACAGCCCAGTAAAAACTAACAGTTTTCATGCATCACATAGCATATAATAACATGCTCAACATATATCTCATAAACATTGGACTAACATAACAAACATGCTGCATTTCATATAACAAGTATAAAGATTGAGTTCCTTACTCAATCAACATTCATTATTCAATAAATGTAGTCATAAATTGACTTTAACATTTCATACTGTCAATATATATAGAACACATGATGCTCTTTGCAATAAATATTTAAAACAGTTCGTCATCAAGTTCACATAACAAATAGGAACTGAAAAACTTGCCTGATCGTTGTTTACCAATAACAGTTTAACAACTTACAGTTATCCGCACTTCACGTGCCCTACACAATTATATAATTGTACACATCAACTATTAGTCACATATCGATGCATAGTAGTTATAATGTAAACTTTAATCTACATCCTATAACCCTTTCTATTAATAAATACACAATGTTCAATTTGATTGTGTTAACTTTAGACTTATAACTCACTATATTTCTTCTTAGTCAAACTCGAAGTTCATTCAAGTGTTTAAGTCTTGCTGGGAATCATTATTGATTTTATATTAACCCCATTTTATATCTTATAATATTCATTTCATTTGACATAATACACTTTTTACGTTCATTAACACTTATCATAACGTTTTGATGTTTATTCGTCACACGCCCGATTTGTCTCTATTGTGTATTCTTACTATGTTTACTAACATTCATGTTTTATAACTTAGAACAACAACTTTTATCGTCAGAAGCATTACACATGCATACGTGCATGCCCGACGCCCTTCGATTGCCCCCGAAAACATAATAGTCCTAAAGATGACCATTTTGACCACTGTTCCCAACATCAAATTGCAAAACATAAAGAACAAATGTTGTAGGTCTACTCGTCCTTGTTCCGGATCATCTTACATCACCTCAATCAGAGTTCGTATGAAAAGGTTATGTTCGTTTTAGTAAAAATGTCCGGTTAGTTTTTTCAAAATTTGGCTAGACAGACTACCCCCCTACGTGGGCGGAGGTTTTTTGTATAGGGGACTTGGCCAAGGGGTCACTAAGCTATGTTTGCCTAGCACCCAAAATCTCCTTTTTAAAAAAAATAATAATATAACAATCCTTCTAATCATATGATACCCTTGTCACACCCATTAACTATTTGAGTTGAATTAGTCTCAATTCATTAATAAATCCAATTAAATCTTACTAATAAAATTATATCTTCTATTTTGCCAATATAATTATAATTTTATTTAACAATCATTAATCCTCAAATTTAATTACTTAATTAAATTAGAAAATCACCACCACATTAACCTAATAATTATGCACAAATTATAAAATTATTTATCATCAATTTATTTAATATCATCATACTTAAATAAATTATTCCATAATAATTTTTATTGAATATTTATTTTAATCCATAAATATTTCAACTAAAATATTTATCAGACTTGATAAATATTTTAATTATTTACAATCTCACAATCGTAACATATTAAAATATTACATTTATATGTAACATACATTACTCTCTCATATCATAATAAGAATTTTATTTATTAAATTCTTATTTTAATAATTTTCAAAAATTCGGGTTGTCACATCATTCCCCCCTTATAAGGATTCTGTCTTCGGAATCACCGAAACCCTACCTTACTAAGATTTTCATCAAATCTCTTCGTTTAATAACTTCAACACATTACCTTAATATAGGTTTTATATTTCCTACTGTAAGAACCTGAATTTTCAGAAAATATTAAAATAAGAATTTAGTAGATAAAATTCTTAAGGCATGTGAAGGGTTCAAATAAAAATATATAATGTGTTGTGAGGTATATGATGTGGTGTTGTATAGGTAATATAAACTATGCAATAAGTGAGGTTGTGTTTAATAAATATATATATCATTATTATATATTTGTTATAAATTGTAGAGATGAGTTAATATGAAGATGGATAAGATTTATCTAGCGACATTAAATAATTTATAGAATTATTTTATTGTAGTAAGTTGGTGACATTAAATAACTTTGATAATCACCAAATTCTTGAGTATATGTATGAGTAAGTATCAAGTCTAAGGTAGTGCAACGGTACTCTTTAATGGTGGATGTATAGAAGCTGGGCTAAACGATTCCTTCAGAGAACGAAGGTATATACGAATTAGTAACCGATCTAACTCATTGTGAAAATAGTGTAGACAAGACGGAAACTAATTTGTTGGTTGATTGTGGGAAACCACTCAGTGTACTATATTGAATACTATTAAAGGCTCGATGTGTGTTAGGTTTAGACTTGTATATAAGCACGTTATTGACGAGGGAAGAAAACCGATATACCTTTAAAGTGGTTAGAGAATTATTGAGTAAATTGATACGCGGCGAGAAGTGAAGATTAAAGGGATATATGTCTGTGTTATATTCGAGTTTCGTGTTATTGGTGGTATGAAACCGTAAAGGAGATATATAGTTGGGTAAACTAATAAGGGAAATAGAGTTTTAAAACTCGAAGTGTGATCCTTAAATTGATAAGGAAAATAGTAATCGATGATGTGAAACCAAATTGATGTTAGACGAGTTAACACTCAAGGAGGATGTGTAAAGTATTTAGAAGTGTAGGTTTTGATTATGCCGATGCGTAACTTGTCGCCGCCTCGATTTTGGTATAAGCAAGAATCGCGCCATTTCAAGCTCCACATGAAAGAAGCAATTGCTTCGGTCAGAGAAAACTCGACTCGCTTTATGAAATGTGATTTGCAAGCCATGTATACTAATGACTCTTATAAGGTCATGAATGGTGACTTAGTGTTCATGAAGAAACTTAGTTAGCAAAACATGACTGTGACGCCCCCAAATTCATGTATCTTCCAACCCGACATATACTGCTACACTGTTCTCATAACCATACAATCATTCCATTGAAATACAATCAAATGAATGTAATTTACTATCTTCATATTACAATCAAAGTATAATCCTTCCCAGGTTCATAAACCGATTACATCGTTTGTTGTTCATAAGATATAATACATACAAACATACTAGTCTATTACACGATGGCTAAGCATCCATCTTAGCTTTTCCCTTATCTCTCTTAGCATTCTCAGTACGTTCATCCTTAACTGTAATTATATAATTCACGCAAGAAGTGAGCATAACAGCTCAGCAAGTTTAACAAAGATAACAGTAATACCACATTCGTGAATTATATAACAATTCATACATAACTGAACAAATAGTTATGAAGTATCATGAAACAATAATACTTTAACATCTCATAACATTAATTCCCAAGGTATAGAGTAGATTAGGAATTCTAAACCGGTTGATAGACCATGAACAGTAGCTTTCTGTTTTCATACTTGAAAAGGATATCGTAGCACTAAGGTTGTACTTCCGCATTACTTACGAGCACTTCTAGGTGATCAGCCTATAGTACTCTATGTTGATCAACACTTATTCGTTATGTGTATTTACGTTCAACATTTGGCAAACTCGCGTGCCCATCGAATAATCAATGAAAAATACTTTTGTTTGTTCATAGACAAACCTTACCTTCACATTTGTACCAATCACTTGGCATAGGATAACGTTAAAATTTCTATATAGAAAGATATGAATATAAATCAATCTATATCTTACGAGTAGTCTAGCCGAATTAAATCTTCCATCGACCCTTTCTTTTAAACTAGTCGTTCAATTCAGTACAATAAATCACATAAAACTTGGCTAACTTGAAAATTAGATAAACGTTAAGAAAACTTGCCTTTCAGCGTCATCAAATAACTTAATCGAATGACCACAGTCTTTACAGAATCTACATAATATATTCACATAGCATACTGTAATTATCTATCAAACAAATGTTCACATTGTTTCTACCAACTTCTTTCTCTTCTAAGTCTTAGTTAACTTAATATTAATAATAAAGTCAACTCGACTTATTACCCTTCATTCCAGCTTAATAATCAACTGACGTTATTAACCGGACTTTAACATTGTTGATAAAGTACCAACATTGTTTACCGATTAGGGTTCATCGATAACACTTCTTGTTCATCATTTATAACTTACTAACATGCATTCAATTCCTAAGTTCAATACCATATACCTTAGTATAAGTAGTATATGAATAGTTTTAATACACTTATGAAGTGTACAAACATTACCCTTATAGATCTATGAACAATTGAAGTTCAAAACCTAAGTCCTCTATCAAAAGACCTGCACTCGCGCCACGGCGTGACTCTCATTAGTTCAAGGCTGGTTGCAAGTACGCCATTAGCAGGGTTGTGTCTCGGTCTCTTGACCGAGCGCGAGACTTCCTTCTATAAGTGAGCCAATACGGCCACTTTCCAAAAGAGCTAACTATATTTTTGCTTACCGCTTATGGCGCGACATTTAACACTATGTCCGGGCGCTGTATGCAAGACCTCGCATACCGAAAAATTTACGTAGATAAAATTTTTTGTGAAATTCTCGGAGCCATAACTTCTTAGTTATAGGTCCGATTTGGTCCGTTCAAAATCCTACACGTCATAAATGACTTACTCTATGCGTTCATATAAGAATTCGACACTTTCGAATCCATTAACTCAAAATTCACTATTGAGTTCATTTTTTAAGCGTTCGTAAACGTTAATGAACATTCAATGCTCGTTTTCTTCGTTTTAAGTAGGAATCCGACGATTCTTGAACCCACAACTCCTAAATACCCTATCTCACGTGTTGACATTGAAAAACAACATTTTCAAGTCTCACGGCAACTTTCGACTACCCAATCGGAATTTCAACATTTTCGACGTTTTAACGTCTATTTCCGTGAAATTCGCCATAACTTTGTTACTAACGTTCTCTAGGCCAAATCACATGGAATACTCCATGAACTTCATATCTATATCCTAACAAAGCAAGATAAACATATTAATGCATTGATGGAGTTCAATTGTTCATCAACAATCAATCTCAACAATCAATCTTTTCGTGGTTTAACACTATACCAAACCTTATGATTTCATGACTTATAGAGATTGAATATATACTAAGTCACCTTTATTCTACCATATAAGGCATACACCACCCATTTTTGATTCTCCATACTAAAAGAAACTCAAAAGAGATGGAATGAAAATTAAGGAATATTACCTTAAGAACTCTTAAGAACAACTCTTGAAAAACTACAAAGCAATGCTTCCAAGTGTAGGATTTTGTTGAGTCTAGCTCTCTTTCTCTCTCAATAATCTAGGTTGGCAATTGAAAAACTGCCAAATGACCAACCTTGGCTTTCTATTTATAGAAAATGAAAATGGAGGGCAAATTAGACAATACACCACTACCTCCTTACTATTCACACTTTGTCACCAAGTAAAATATTGGTGACCAAGTGTTATCATTGCCTTGCACACCAAGGGCCGACATACCTTGCCCATGAGTCATCCCCATGGGTTTTACCCATTCGGTGACCCATCGGTTCGATCCACGATTCGGTTTTCATGCATTGGGCTTAACCAATCTACCATTGGGCCTTGACTTGGGCTTAACACAATAATCCCTTGGGCTTGCTCATTCAATTGATTGGACTAAATATAATCCAACCCAAATGAATTAACATTAAGTCTTAACTTATCCTATACATATAATTCACGTATTCATTCTGTATAATACACGTATAATAATCATATTATACTTCGCATTAACTCAACGTATTATACATAGATACTAGATAATATCCTTCTAGTTTAACACACGCAATAATAATAACGCAATTCCTTCTACGCGTTTCATTTCCTTCTCGGAAATCAATACACTCAACCCTTAGGTTTTAAGTCCGCATATGAAAACTGCATTTGCCATAAATGAAATATTATCAGGTATTTCATCTTATCTCGATATTCTATCATTACGCATTTCTTAGAATTTCAAAATAATTCCCCGAGCAAAAACGGATGAATAGTGTTTTTACGGGAAATTTCTCAGAAAACATTTATTTTCATCTTGGAAATTCTAAATAATTAATTCTAGCACGTAGCCAGATTACTAACCATATAAACACATTCTAGGTCATAAAACGACCTTCACATAGCTTACTCACAAAAAAAATCAATTAAATTCATTTAATTCACATAATCAAATAAAAATTTAATTGTCATAAAAATCCAATCTTCTCGGGCGTTACATTCTCTCCCCCTTATAAGGATTCTATCCCCATAATCTAGCTTATAATTACATAAACAAATGAGGAAATTCTTCCTTCATTTTACTCTCGAGTTCCCAAGTTGCTTCTTCAGCATTGTGGTTTCTCCATAACACATTCACTGAAGGTATTACCTTATTTCTTAATACTTATTCCTTCCTATCAATAATTTGAATTGGAAGTTCCTCATATGACAAGTCTTTCTCTATCTAAATAGATTCATATTCTATTACGTGTTTATAGTCCGGTTTATAAGGATGCAACACTGACACATGAAACACATTATGAATGTGTTCCATTTTTGGAGGTAAAGCTACTTCATAAGCTACCTCTCCTACCCTTCTTAAAATCTCAAAAGGTCCTACAAACCTTGGACTTAACTTCCCTTTCTTCCCAAAATGTATCTTCCCCCTCCAAGGGGATACTTTTAGAAAGACAAAAGATCCTACATCGAATTCTCTCTTTTCTCTGTGAGGATCCGCATACTTCCTCTGCCTATCTTGAGCAGCAACTAATCGAACATGTATTATCTTCACCATGTCTGCTGTTTGTTGTACCATCTCAGGTCCTAACATCCGACGCTCACCCACCTCATCCCAACACAATGGAGTTCGGCACTTCCTTCCATACAACGCTTCGTAAGGTGGCATGCCTACACTAGTGTGAAAACTATTATTGTACGAAAAAATCCACCAACGGTAGATATTCGTCCCAACTCCCTTTGAAATCCATAACGCAAGATCTTACCATATCTTCAAGAGTTTGAATTGTCCTTTCACTCTGACCATCCGTCTGAGGATGATACGCCTTACACAATCTTAACTGCGTTCCCATTTGCTCTTGTAAACTCCTCTAAAAGTTCGATGTGAATCATGGATCACGATCTGACACGATCAAAATAGGTACTCCATGTCTGGAAATAATTTCCTTGACATACATCTTAGCAAACTGATCTAGGTTATATCTAACTCATATTGGTAGAAAATGAGCCGATTTCGTCAATCGATCCACTATCACCCAAATAGCATCGTATCCTTTTCTTGTTGTTGGAAGTCCCACCACAAAGTCCATTGTGATGTGCTCCCATTTCCACTCTAGAATTTCTAACAGTTGCAATAACCCGCTAGGTCGTTGGTGTTCAGCCTTAACTTTTTATCAAGTTAAGCACCTACTAACGTATTCTGCTATCTCCCTCTTCATGTTCGGCCACCAAAAGTTCTGATGAAGGTCTTGATACATCTTCATACTACTAGGATGTATCGAGTACCTCAAACTATGAGCCTCCATCATTATTTCCTCCTTTAATTCGGAATCATTTGGAACCCAAATTCTTCCTTCAAAACGAAGTAATCCCTCCTTATCAAGGTTATATTTAGTCTTTTCTTCATCTTCTATCCTCTTCTTTATCTGCTCGCATTCCTCGTTACTCAATTGTACTCCCCTAACCCGTTCCACTATGGTCGGTTGGGTTTCTATGGAAAATAACATTTCCACCGCTTCCTCCGGTAACTTAACTTCTAGCTCCATATTTGCCATCGATGTTATCAACTCATTCTGAGTTGTTAACATTGATGGTTTCTCTCTACCATTCCTACTTAGCGCATCTGCTACTACATTTCCTTTTCCCATATGATATAAAATATCACAGTCATAATCTTTTATTAGCTTTAACCACCTTCTCTGTCTCGTGTTCAACTCTTTCTGTGTGAAGATATATTTCAGACTTTTGTGGTCCGTGTATATTTCACACTTCTCACTATATAGATAATGCCTCCATATTTTTAAGGCAAAAACTACAGCTGCCAATTCCAGATCATGAGTAGGATAGGCCTTTTAATAATCCTTCAATTGACGTGACGCATACGCAATGACTTTGCCATGCTGTATGAGCACGCAACCCAGTCCTTTACGCGAAACATCGCTATACACTACAAAGTTTCCTGTATCGTCGGGTAAGGATAATACAGATGCCTCACTTAACCTCTTCTTCAACTCTTGAAAACTGTTCTCACATTTTTCAATCCACACATATTTTACTGACTTTCTTGTTAGATTCATCAATGGAGTAGCTATTTTAGAAAAGTTCGGAATGAACCTTCTATAGTATCCCGCTAACCCCAGAAAACTACGAACCTCAGTTGGCGTTTTCGGTTGCTATCCCTCATTAACTGCCTCTACTTTTGCTGGATCTACGGAAATGCCATCTTTATCAATAACATGTCCTAGAAACTACACTCGTTCAAGCCAAAATTCACACTTCGAGAATTTCACATACAACTTCTCCTTCCTTAGTGTTTCCAACACTATCCTTAAATGTTCTGCATAATCTTCTGACGTCTTTGAATAGACTAGAATATCATCAATGAACACTATGACGAACTTGTCCAAATATTGTTTGAACACTCTATTCATCATATCCATAAATGCGACTGGCGCATTAGTCAACCCAAACGACATCACTACAAACTCGTAATGACCATAACGAGTTCTGAACGCCGTCTTAGGTATATCCTCCTTCCTCACCTTTAACTGATGATACCCCATGTGCAAATCTATTTTAGAAAAATACTTTGCCCCTTTCAACTAATCAAATAGATCATCGATCCTGGGCAACATATATTTATTCTTAATCGTTAACTTGTTCAACTCTCGATAGTCGATACAAAGTCTTAACGACCCATCCTTCTTCTTTACAAACAACACCGGTGGTCCCAAAGGAGACACACTCGGTTGAATGTACTTTCTATCTAATAGTTCTTGTAATTGAACCATTAACTTCTTCATCTCAACTGGCGCCATCCGATATAGTGCCCTTGAAATTGGTGTCGTTCCCAGTAACAGATCAATTACAAACTTAACCTCCCTGTCCGGTGGAATACCCGGTAACTCCTCAGGAAATACATCCGTGAACTCTTGCACTATAGGTATCTGGTCCAAGGATGTTCCCACTCTTTGGGTATCCACAACATTGCACAGATAACCTACACACCCTTTTCTCAACATCTTCCTAGCTTGTGTCATCGACAGACAACAAGAGCGTCTTAGTGATTTACTATCGAAGAAACACTACCTTGGTTTTCATAGAAAGCCGAAGGTTTACACTTTTCCTATGGAAATCTATTATCGCCTTATGGTTAACCAACCAATCCATAACAAGAATCACATCGAATTCTTTTAACCTTATCGGTACCAAATCTACCGATAACTTATTCCCTCTAATATCTACACAACAATCCTTATGACTATGTTTAATGGGGATTATTTCTTCATTTGCTACCTTAACGTCTAAAGGTATTGGTAACTTTTTAGGGATTAAACCTAATCGCTTAGCAAATTTACATGCTATAAAAGAACAAGTAACACCCAAGTCAAATAGCACATAAGCATTTCTGTCATTGACTGGAATGATACCTGCTACCACATCCGTTGATGCAACCGCATCTTGGACAGTCATATTAAACATACGAGCTGAGGGTCTACCCCCTGATGGTGTTGGTCCAGTAATGGCTAATTTACCAATACCAGAACCTTTATTTCCCTCTAATCCCTTCTTTGGGCGGTTTCTTGCCATGTGGTCCAACGACCCATGCACAAAACACCCCGGTTCTTCTTAGGGTTAGGGACGGTTGGGTGACAAATGCCCCTCCCGTCCACGAGCTATATAGCGGATCGATTTCCCTTTAAGCGGAGCACTTCCATGTGAGTCTTTCCGCATGTCTTACATGCTTCCGTCCTTCGCTTAGGATCTCCCCGCCACCCCAAGATTCTCCAAAGGTTAAACTCTCCTCTTAGGCAAGTGGTCCCGCCGGTCACTGGAAACTTTTACCTTATTACCACTCTCTAACTTACTCTTGTTCTTCCGCTCCTCTGTATCCACCTGATGTGGAGCAAACCTAGCCAATTCATTGAATTTGGCGGCATACTGGGGAACTATCATATCCCCCTGCTTAAGTTCTTAGAACTAAATTTCCATCCTACCCTGCATGCTAGTAGGGAAGTAGTTCTAGAAAAAACCCTTCTTAAACTGTTCCCACATAACAGTTTCTGTCCTAGCCCCACCCTGGAGAGCCTCCCACTAGTAGTTGGCTTCCCCCTTCATCATGTAAGTCACAAAAAAAGTCTTCTGCGCCTCACCTACGTTTGTTATCATAAATGCCTTTTCAATTTCTTTTACCCATGTCTGGGCTTCTAATGAGTTCGTCGTTCCTCGGAACTTAGGAGGACCCACACTCTTAAATTCCTTAAAGGTAGTTCTTCTTACCACCCCAGGAGCTACAGGAATCCCACTCCCAACTTGGTTAAATTCAGCCGTTAATAAATTAATGAACTCTTGCATAGGGTTATTAGGACCCCCCTGATTCTCATTATGAGACTAGGCCTCTTAGTTACGTTGTCTCCTTCTTGGCGGCATAATTCTGATTAAATAAATAAAGTTTCGTTAGTATCTATTTAACTACTTGGTTATCATTCTCAAACAACAACAACCACTCATACCACAACAAGCACATTAAATAAAAACTTCATTATATAAATATACTGTCATATTCAAAACTATTTACATCAACTTATCTTAGCTAAAAAGCTATTACATACTATCCCACGATTGCCTTCTACAAAAATTGGGATTTATAAAAAGACTACCCTTTAATTATACAAAAGAGGGTTTTACGTCACTACTATATACAAAAAGATCTAATGATCTACTAACACTGTCGAATGGCATACTCATATTTCTGATTTGCCAGTATCGACATAATATTTCGACTTATTGTATGTCGAGTCTGCCCAGATTCAATGGAATAACAAGCAATTTTTAGCTTGAAATCCTCATGAGCGCACTCGTGGATGTATGACGTCCTAGCTATTTTCTGGTCTTTTTCAACCAGTTTCTTTTGAAGCTCTACGACCTCTTTCTTATAGTCACGTGCCTTATCTGTCATAAGCACTTTCTCGTCATGCTCTGACTCAAAATCTGCTTCTGCAGACTCCTTCGCTTCATATAGGGCGGTTATTTTCTCGTTCTGTGTTTGCACTACAGTGCGAAGTTGAACATTCCTATCCAACACAGCCAGATACAATGATCTCATTGCATCCGGAGGTGTTGTCTCCTGAGTAGGCACCACCGTATTAATCGATGTTACCTCCATTTCCTCCTCCACATCAAGCATCTCATTAAGATATGATGTTAACCCCATCGTCTCCTTAGAGTATTCTTCCTCAGAGATTTACTCCTCAATGTCCGAGTCTTCTAAAACCACTAATGGTACCTCCGCCACTGGCATTGGTACAATCTCCACTTGGTTCACAGAATCCTCAATTATCACTTCCACGTCTCTAAACATCAAGCTATCGTTTGACATCTACAAAACACATAATATGTTGATTAGTACATAATACACAATAGTATAAGCACAAATCACATTTAATTTATTTAAGATTAATTTCCATCTTTTAAATCTTTCGATACTAAGTTATCTCAATACCTTATTAATTCATTTGACATGAATTTCGTTCTTCGGACTTTACCTTCCATACGAGGTTATTAGCCTAAGGTTTTCCCCCCTTAAGTTTTATAACCTTAAGCTTTGATACCAACCTGTTACGCCCCCAAATTCGGGTATCTTTTGATCCTGCATATGGTGCTACACTGTACTCAAAACCATACAATCATTCCATTAAAATAAAACCAAATGAATGTAATTTACTATCTTCATATTACAATCAAAGTATAATCCTTCCCAGGTTCATAAACAGATTACATCATTTGTTGTTCATAAGATATAATACATACAAACATACTAGTCTATTACACGATGGTTAAGCATCCATCTTAGCTTTGCCCTTATCTCTCTTAGCATTCTCAGTACGTTCATCCTTAACTGCAATTATATAATTCACGCAAGAAGTGAGCATAACAGCTCAGCAAGTCTAACAAAGATAACAGTAATACCACATTCGTGAATTATATAACAATTCATACATAACTGAACAAATAGTTATGAAGTATCATGAAACAATAATACTTTAACATCTCATAACATCAATTCCCAAGGTATAGAGTAGATTAGGAATTCTGAACCGGTCGATAGACCATGAACAGTAGCTTTCTGTTTTCATACTTAAAAAGGATATCAAAACACTAAGGCTGTACATTCGCATTACTTACGAGCACTTCTAGGTGATCAGCCTATAGTACTCTATGTTGATCAACACTCATTCGTTAAACGTATTTATGTTCAACATTTGGCAAACTCGCGTGCCCATCGAATAATCGATGAAAAATACTTTTGTTTGTTCATAGACAAACCTTACCTTCACATCCGTACCAATCACTTGGCATAGGATAGTGTTAAAATTTCTATATAGAAAGATATGAATATAAATTAATCTATATCTTACGAGTAGTCTAGCCGAATTAAATCTGGCATCGACCCTTTCTTTTAAACTAGTCGTGTAATTCAGTACAATGAATCACGTAAAACTTGGCTAACTTGAAAGTTAGACAAGCGTTAAGAAAACTTGCCTTTCAGCGTCTTCAAATAACTTAATCGACTTACCACAACCTTTACAGAATCTACAAAATATATTCACATAGCACATTGTAATTAGCTATCAAACAAATGTTCACATTGTTTCTACCAACTTCTTTCTCTTCTATGTCTTAGTTAACTTAATATTAATAATAAAGTCAACTCGACTTGTTACCCTTCATTCCGGCTTATTAATCAACTGACGTTATTAACCGGACTTTAACATCATTGATAAAGTACCAACATTGTTTACCGATTAGGGTTCATCGATAACACTTCTTGTTCATCATTCATAACTTACTAACATGAATTCAATTCCTAGTTTTAATACCATATACCTTAGTATAGGTAGTATAGTAATAGTTTTAATACACTTATGAAGTGTACAAACATTACCCTTATAAGATCTATAAATAATTGAAGTTCAAAACCTAAGTCCTCTATCAAAAGCCTTGCACTCGCGCCATGCACAGTGACTCTATTAGTTCAAGATCAAGCCATGGCTGATTAGCAATAAGGGTTGTGTCTCGGCCTCTGTCGCGACGCGAGACTTCCTTCTATAAGTGGCACTACGGCGCCACTTTCTAGTAGCTAACTATACTATGCCTCTACGTCATGGCATGCGGCATTTAACACTATAATGGCGTCGTGGCCGGACACCTCAAGCATCAAAAAAAATTTAGACAGATACATTTTTTTTTTAAATTCTCGGAGGCATAACTTCTTCGTTATAGGTCCGATTTGGTGCGTTCAAAAGCCTACACATCATAAATGACATACTCTACGCATTCATATAAGAATTTGACACTGTCGAATCCATTAACTCAAAATTCACTATTGAGTTCATTTTTTAACCGTTCATAAGCGTTCAATGCTCGTTTTCTTCATTTTAATTCGGAATCCAATGATTCTCTAACCCACAACTCTTAAATACCCTATCTCATGTGTTGAAATTGAAAAATAACATTTTCAAGTCTCACGACAACTTTCGACTACCCAATCGGAATTTCAACGTTTTCGACGTTTTAACGTCTATTTCTATGAAATTCGCCATAACTTCGTTACTAACGTTCTCTAGGCCAAATCACATGGAATACTCAATGGACTTCATATCTACATCCTAACCAAGAAAGATGCACATATTAACGTATTGATGGAGTTCAATTGTTCATCAACAATCAATCTCAACAATCAATCTTTTCATGGTTTAACACTATATCAAACCTTATGATTTCTATGATTTCATAACTTATAGAGATTGAATCTATACTAAGTCACCTTTATTCTACCATATAAGGCATACACTACCCATTTTTGATTCTCTATACTAAAAGAAACTCAAAAGAGATGGAATGAGAATTAAGGAATATTACCTTAAGAACTCTTAAAAACAACTCTTGGAAAACTACAAAGAAATGCTTCAAAATGTAGGATTTTGTTAAGTCTAGCTCTCTTTCTCTCTCAATAATCTAGGTTGGCAATTGAAAAACTGCCAAATGATCAACCTTGGCTTTCTATTTATAGAAAATGAAAATGGAGGGAAAATTAGACAATACACCACCACCTCCTTACTATTCACACTTTGTCACCAAGTAAAATACTTGGTGACCAAGTGTTATCATTGCCTTGCACGCCAAGGGCCGGACCACCTTGCCCATATGTCATCCCCATAGGTTGTTCAATGTGTTTTACCCATTCGGTGTCCCATCGGTTTGATCACGGTTCAGTTTTCATGCATTGGGCTTAACCAATCTTCCATTGGGCCTTGACTTGGGCTTAACACAATAATCCCTTGGGCTTGCTCATTCAATTGATTGGACTAAATATAATCCAACCCAAATGAATTAACATTAAGTCTTAACTTAATTCTATAATACGAATCGTATCCTATACGTATAATTCACGTATTCTTTCCATATAATACTCGTACATTATTCATATTGTACTTCATATTAACTCATCTTATTATACATAGATACTAGATAATATCCTTCTAGTATAACACACACAATAACAATAACGCAATTCCTTCTACGCGTTTCATTTCCTTCTCGGAAATCAATACACTCAACCCTTAGGTTTTAAGTCCGCAGGCGAAAACTGCATTTGTCATAAATGAAATATTATCAGATATTTCATCTTATCTCGATATTCTATCATTATGTGTTTCTCATAATTTTAAAATAATTCCCTGAGCATAAACGGATGAATAGTGTTTTTACGGTAAATTTCTCGAAAAATATTTATTTTCGTCTTGGAAATTCTAAACAATTAATTCTATCACGTAGCCAGATTACTAACCATATAAACACATTCTAGGTCATAGAACGAACTTCACATAGCTTACTCATAAAATAAATCAATTAAATTCATTTAATTCACATAATCAAATAAAAATTTAATTGCCGTAAAAATTCGATTTTCTCGAGCGTTACAATGACTTAAATAAGGATTTCATTAATTAGCCCGGAATAAATATGGTTAATTAAGAGATATTATGGAATATTATAATCCTTGTATGGCAAAGGCGTGATAATACATTAAATGAAAAAGGGTTAGTTCACTTGTATAAGATGGTGAGTTAACATATGTGTTTAGCATAAGAGGATGAAAGAAATATGTTAATTAATATTTGATATTTTAATATATTACATAGTTTTATAATATATCAAAAGGTTGATATTTGAAAGATAAATGATTAATATTAATTAATCATTGTGATATTAAAATGTGATAATTGGTTGAAAGTTCCCAACTGAATAATTGGTAGCCCAATTAAAATATTAATAGTATTATTATGTGTAATATGAAAAATGTGAGCAGTAGTAATATATAATACCTACGGCTTAAGAATACATGAAGTGTGACATTTAATTTTGACTAAGGATATAAGGTATCAAGTGGTACAATAAAATCATAAGTGATTTTAATACGGAATGATTTAATATCTGTGTATTCTAGAAACTGGGAAGGAAATCAAATGTTTAAATAAACATTAATATTAAATAAGGTTATAATGTGGTTATGTGAGTAGTAGAGATAATTATGGAACTACCCGGACAATAATATTTAACTGCGTTATTTTATTACATGTATTTAATGTACATGGATTATATGATGTGAGTATAAAATTTATCTTTAAATTCCTAATATGGTAACAATTGTACCTTAATATTACATTATGGGAATTAAAAGAACCAAACCAATCCTTAGAATAACAAGTTGCTGAGATTTTTCCCTTGTCCCAAATTAAGTGTCACCAAGTACAATGAACAGTGTCCTAAACTCTCTTTACGTATTCTCCAAGTGGCTATTGAATAGATGATCATGGCTAGCAAGGTGGTTGGTATTGAGTTGTTGAACAACTCTTTAATAACCTTTGTTTCCTCCCTTTACACCATGGACTCCAATCTTGTGTAATGTCGTTGTCTAGTCCAAGCTTCTTCTATAAATATAAGCTTAAATTCAGTTTTTGGTGTTGATAGAAGTTGCTTGATAGTCTAATTGTCTGAGTTGGAGTGCTGAGCTACTATAGAAGTATACTCAGAGTGTAGGAGGTTCAATTCAAGCTCAAAAAGGTATAATTTCTAGTTATTTTCTTGAAATGGGTCTAGCTTGATTCTTGGAATTTCTTGAATTCATTTGTTAATTGATATGAATGAACATGTTATAAGGTGTTTAGGAAGCTTACTTACACGTATAAACACTTTAATAATGGTTTGGAACATGCTTGTATCGTTAAAAATCAAGTTAGTAGTTAATCTTCAAAACAGAGTATGCATACTGCTTCTAAACTCGACCTGGCGCAGCTGTGCCCTGGTTGTACTAGGGTGGAGCGTAGCTGCGCCGTACCTCAAAACCAGTTAATGAGCTCTGTCATGCTAAGTTGTTGCTAATATAGTATTATGACTTGTATATACATAAGAAATAGGTATGACATGTGTTATAAAGTTTCCTTATGAGATGTGAAGTGTCCAACATGATTTGGTAGAATACCTTTAACCGAGACTTTAAGTCTTAAAAACAAACTTTGTTAAAACTTATGTTTTACAAGTTCTGAACTTAATGGTTGGTATACATGATTGATTTCAGATGTAAATGAGCATGATATAATGTTTATGGTGTCCGTATCCATTACTAAACTTGTTAAATCTTGTGTTAGAGAAATTTTTAAGTATAATAGGCTAATGGACATGAATGCTACATGAGGTAGATTTGGAACTTGAAAAGATGTTAACATGACTGATGTTACACATAAATGAGCATGCTTAGTGTACATAGTTCATTTGGTTATAATCAAACTCGTTAGACCTTGTGTGAAATAAGTTTTTAAGAAGACTTGATATAAAAGAACTAAGGTGCATAAATGCTACTTGCTATACATTCTGATCTTGCGAGCATGTTAACATGCCTTGATTACATATGAATAGAGACTTAAAGTTGTCTTGTATGTGTTGAATGGCATTGTTCAAGTTTAAAGTGGTTTCCAAAAGTAAACTTGAACATATTTTCAAAAGCTAGTTGCATCACATGGATATCTAGATTCTAAAGGACTTATATGTCATGATATGTCTAGAATATCCCTAGATATGATTTATATGTGTTATATGGCATCATTCATGAAAGATGATTTCAAAGGCAACCTCGAGCATGTTTTTGGAACTTAAGTTGCATTATATATGAATATTTAGATTTTAAAGTCTTAAGATGCCATGATATATTTCATTATGTCTCTGAACATGAGTCTTATATGTTAAACATAATGGAAGTAAACCATGCATGAGGTTAAAGCATGTTTTAAAGTGTTAAACGATGCTAGCGATGAATAAAAGACATGAATATGTACAAACATGTGTAGTAAAGATTATGTGACCTCTTTAGGAGAACATAAGGCTAATTAGTACACCTAGTGATTACATAACCCTATTTGGTTTTGATTTCGTGAAAATCCTAAACTAAAGTCCCTAACATATAAGGTTAATCTTGAAGTGGTCATACAAGTATGTAAAGACCTTTTGTGTGTATGCAGGAGAAGTGTAAGTGTCTAAGTGTGTTAAAGTTTTGACTAAAACCAGAAGTGCAAAGCTCAACCTTAGTCTGGCCAGGGGATAGCGCAGCTGTACCGTCCCTAATCCTAGACATGGCGCAGCTGCGCCATCATTTAGTTATAAATAAGTTCTGTTTTGATCTGAAGTTTATAGCATGCTTGTATAATTACTTTAAATTACAATATGTGACCACTATGCTATGTAATGTGTAGGAAGCATGTTATGTGATAAAGATGAATGTTAATTAAGACTTTTAAAATGTTAAAGTCCAAAGGAATGTTTTCAAGATATAAAGCAATGATACGTTGTTTGAATTTGTGATGTCTTACAATCTGATTTGTGTTATATAGGTGATGTTGTATAAAGTTACAACTAAGTTAGACGTTTATGTGTACGGTTGAACTTACCTATATGAGTTTTAAATGTGTCGAACACATAACGAGTCAAGTGTGAGGTAGATATATATGAATGTTGATGTCAAGTACGAGTGGTTAAGGTATGCCTGTACATACCTAGGGTACGATGCGAAAGTGAAGTGTAGGTTTTATGAGCCTAGTTAGGAAACAATGTAACATTGTTATTACATTGAGAATACATGAAATATGTTACTAATGGATGTGAATCCATAATTATATAACTGTGTAGGAATACACAAAGTGCAGATAAGCTATAAGCAGTTAAGTCGTAGTTGATAAACTACGAATCAGGCAAGTCTTTCAGTTCCTATTTGTTATATGAATTCGATAACTGTTAGTTGAGCTATATTATGCTATGCAAATGTTGATATATATATATATATATATATATATGAAATGCATATGAGATATGTATGAAATGTGAAAGTTGATCTTTGATGATATGCTTATGTTGGTAAATCTCTGTCTGTTATGTGCGAAGTAACAAGAGTAGTAAATATTAATTGATTATGAATGCATGAACTAAATATGTTATTATATGCTATGTGCTGCATGAAAACTATTAGAATTGCTGGGTTGTCGAGCTCACCCTTGCAAATAACCACTTTTATAGGTTAAGGATACACGGTAAATGTTATGTGCTATTTGATTGATAAAGTTCAATGGTATCGAAGGAGATTGATTTATTATTTAACTAGATGCTCTTGAACCATGTTTAGGTGCTAGTAGATGTACATGAGAGTAGTTTATAATGTGTAATACATGTTGCGTTGTAAAGTTGTATTATGTGATACATAGAGAAATTTGAATTGAGATATAAATATTTATACAGTAATTCGAATAGAGTGAATCATAGAATAATTTGATTCAGGGATTTGTAATTGATTCGAGTAAAGATATTAATAAAAGATTTATTTTACAAAGGAGATTGAAAAAGTTTAAATTATTCCGCATGTTAGTATAACATCGAATGTGATGTAAAACAGGAATAATAAATGACCAAGATTAGAAACTTATAAAAGTTTGGGGTCATTACATTGATCCTGGAAATGGAAAGAGTTTATGTTATAAATCATAATAAGCAAGGTTATATTCATTGAATTTATGAATAAAAGATATAATAGTTTGACTATAGTAGTATCGTGGTATGAATTGGATTCGAGGTTCAAGGGACCGGATTTGGGGCATCATGTGTTGGTATAAAGTCGTGAGGTTATAAACTTAGGTAAGTGTACCTTAGGCTATAACCTGAGATTGAAAGAAAGATAAAGATTAAAATATATATAAGTGAAGATTCAAAGAAGAATCTTAAAGTATCTAAGAGAATTAGAATTCAGGAGTTTCTTAACTCCGGTAATAAAAATGTTAAGGTGGTGTCTATATAATGCGAATGAACTCGAGTGGAGTTTTGGTGATAATAGGTAAAGAACCCCAAGGTAAATTGATGATCATGACGTGATCAGAATGAGCTATGAAGTGATAAATAGTCTATAACGACTAAGTGCGTATAGCTTGATGCTATAAGATAATGTACTGTGAAATGGTACGATATGAACTCATGAGGAGTTGTATGTGATGAGATACGAAGAATTCGTATCAAGTAAAGTGTAAGATAGAGTTAAGTGGGATTTCAATTGAGGATGCATGTCAGCAGCTGGAGTTGTATGATTCCTTGTTATGGGCGGGGAAATTGTACTTGGTGTAAAAACCACTTAGTTCTGGCACTAATAATCATTGAAATGTTTGTGTCACGCTATTTGCTATATACCTATTGAGAAGGTGATTCTTTTCTCATGTGTATAATAGATAGATAGGTTATAGTTAGAGAATATAAGGTTAAGTTGCGAGTTCTTAAAACTCATACATATGGTACGTTCATGACTCATAATTACATGAAATGTTTTTTAACCCCTCAGCGAATGAACGCCTATGGTCTGACTAGGGTAAGTTCTTAAACTCATATGATTATGACAAATTCCTTGATTTCCAAAGTGTGGTAAGTTTGATGAACTATATCTGATATATATATGTTATAAATTTAGAAGTTTTGTATTATGAGCATTGATGGTGTTAGAGATTGATAGAATGAAGCAAGGAAGTAAAGTTGATGGAGAAACATGGATTTTCTAAATCTTCTAGAAATGCTAGATTTTCAAAATTTAATGACTTCGTGCTGATGTTTGCATTTCTGTTTTCTCAAAAAAATTTGGATCATGTGATTGAACCAAGGATGTTTTAAAAACAATACCGTTATCCATATGTCTATGCTAATTATTTCGGCTAAGATAAAATGATTTGAAAATTTTCAAAATGAATTTCTGACCATTTAAAAGATTCCAAATCATGCTGAGGGGTCACAAGACCTTGAACTACGTCCACGATTATAAGTACTCTTTTAACTTAAACCCTAACAGTCATTAGACTATAGGGACTCCCGTACTTAGGGCGTTAAGCCCTTCGTACGATGTATTGTGCACATGAAAGTAATATGCACACAAGCCAATCATGTTTGATGATAAAACATATACTTTGTAATAATCTTATTCATTTATTAATAAAAAGTATTAATTTATTAAAGGCTTTTAATTATCTACATGATGTCGCTTTTATAATATGTGATAAACCCATAGTTTTAAGCAATGCTTTTAGAATAATGATGATGATCATTCTAATGAGATCTAAATTCTTAGAAAGCTTAAAACTAAAATAGTTCCCAATCATTGGATTACTAAATTGGGGATTAGTGAATCCGGATAGATTGGTATATCGTTGCTTGCTCATTGGATGAGGATGATTGATCTCATGATCATTTGTGTGGAGACACTAAAGCAAGTATGTAGGTGCTTATTAGAGAATAAGTTCACTTTGAACATGGCTCGCTAAGGAATACCTAATGGAGTTTTACTTTTTGTCAATAGGAATTCTCAGAGTGATAGTAGTACAAGTGATCCTTGGACTTGAGATCATCATAGTATCTTGTGTATGATGAGTTATACTTTGACTTATTCCTTAAGACCCTTAGGGTATATCAAAGGGTATGCTTGGGTATAATAAGTTGTACATAGAGATAATGTATGATCAATAAAGAATCTACCACTTCTATTAAAAGAAGAGAAATGTCCTATGTGATTCGATAAATGACAACCCAAAGAGTCCTTGGTTTAAAGAGTAATGAAATTAGAAAGGAGTTTCTAATTTGCATTATTTGGTGTTGTGCATTTAAGGATCGAAATACATATAATTAAATAAAATAAGACTTCGACAAGTAATTCAATGTCTTATATTTAATTGGAACATTGTATGGTGGAAGGATTGAATTTCACAGTAACTATTTACTCAAAGGTTCTTTTATGATTAATGTTGAAATCTATATTATCCGGAAAGTCGTTGATCGTTAGATTGGGAGGCTTATCCCTATTGTAGAATAAATATTATTTATTTAAATAAATTAATTGTTTAATTTATTTATTTAAATAAGATTAGAATTGTTCTAATTGATTTATTCACAACTAGGTTTAATATGGAGAACCTAAAGGGTCACACCATAAAAGGAAGAATAATTATTTAAGAAGTTAATGGCGTAATCGTAATAATATGTTAAGTATATTTAATTTAATCTATGGTGATAGAATAAATTAAATAGCTTAATATTTATTATTTATTATTTTAGAAATATTAAATATAAATTAATAAGAGGAGTCTTATTAATATTATTACAATTATTATTATTTTAATTTCTAAAAGAGTTTAGGAATTAATTTAATATAAGTACTCTCATTTATTCCTAATAGGATTAGGAGGAAAATTAGTTAAAGGAGTTTAATTAATTACCCTAATAGGATTAGGGAGCCCATTTAATTAAAAGGGTTTAATTAAATGAATAATACCTTATTTTAATTAAAATAGGTTACATGATATATAAGAGGAATCTTATATCAGATATCTGATATTATAATTCCAATGGTTGGAGAGTACGCTCCTTTTCTATAGAGATAGAAAAACTAGGGTTTAGCCAACCACCTATCTTCTTGAATCCTTATTCTTCCTTGGTGGATCACCCCAGAGGCCAAACACTTGGGTGGCTAACGTTGATCAGAAAGGAAGGAACCAAACCCAAGTGAATTCAAGTTGAACGCGAAAGGATTGGAGGTGAACTTGTGCACCAAGAAGCTCGATCTTCAAGGGTATGATTTTATTCTTTCGTTTAATTAATAATTGTGCATAAAGGGTGATCCAGGTATATGGTTTGTAAAATTTTAAAACTATGATTTTTACACGTTTCCGCTTATTTTTGCAATTTGATTGCGTTAATGAATATTACAAACCTAATATGTGGCATCAGAGCCAAACCTTTATGCAAATTATTAATTATTTTAATTTGATATGTATATTGATATGTGTTTAGAACAATTTAATTGGACATAATTTTATTGTATAAAATTTATTATAAAAAAAAAGGCCGATTTTTTTTTCCTGAAATTCACGTGGTTCATAGGTTTATATATTATATTATATATATAAGGATGACATGATTCACGTTGGGCTAGCTATGAAATAAGTTTTCATACAAAATGTCACGTAACATATATATATATATATATATATATATATATATATATATTATAATAATTGTTATCTAATATCTATATATATTTCGGATTACAAGCCGTGGAACATGCACAGAAATCTTCCATAAAAGGCGTACGGTTATTATTATTATATTATATATATTTTATATATATAATATAAATATTATTTTTAATAATTTTATAATTAAAATAAAAAAAAAATTTATTTTAATTTTAAAATAAAAAGTTTATTTTAATCTTAAAATAAAAAGGTTTATTTTAATTTTAAAATTGGATTTCATGCTAACTAATTAGAGTTGGAATTGGATTCCATGATAACTAATTGGAGTTGAAATTGGATTCTATTTTTTCCTTAAATAAAGGAGTTTATTTAGATATGAAATAGGATTTCATATTATTCAAAATAAAAGAGTTTATTTGTGAGTAGGAAAAAGAATCAGTCTTTCCTTAAGTAAAGGAGTTTATTTAGATATGAAATAAGATTTCATATTATTCAAAATAAAGGAGTTTATTTGTGAATAGGAAAGATAATCCGTGTTTCCTTTAATAATTTTTTTTACTTGGAATTTGATTCCATAATTAATTAAAATAAAGGAGTTTATTTTAATTAAAGATTTTGATTAAAATAAAATAGTTTATTTTATTCAAAATTGGATAAATTAAAATAAAATAGTTTTATTTTGATTTAAATTTGGATTAAAATAAAGGAGTTTATTTTGATTCAAAAATAGATTTTATACTAACTAAATTTGCCCATTAAATGATATCAATATATATATTAAATGTTTATTATTCATCGGATGAATGTTATGTATTGATGCATATGGTGATATGTATGATAGTAAATGAGATTGATTATGGACAATTTACCAATGTGATTGGATTTTATTTTAGTTGGATGCATGAATGTATGAGTTTTATTAAATGGCGTCTGCGTACCTTGACTTCTCTAATTTTTCTTAGTGTAAATTCTATCTCCTCCTATGTACTTCCCTCGATCACGATCAAGGTTTCTATTTATTTTAAAATAGTTATGTAATAGGAATAGTTAGAATTAATTTTTGAAGAATTAGAGATCAAAGATCAAGGAGCGCATGAAGACCCGTTTGTAATGGAGCCTGAGTTTAAATGTAATAGTTATATTTAAATATTAAATCTTGCACCCCTAGGATTTGACCTTTTGGTTCACTTGGTGGCTCTAGTGAACCAAACTAGAATAAAAGTCCATAATCAATCCGGGTAGAATATAGTATTCTATATGTGCATGCTATACTATATATATTATATATTATGCAAACATGCTTCGCATGTTCATTAATATGACGCGTATTTTATATATATATGTGCATGCGCGCTAAACAAGATGAGACAAATTAATATCAAACCCCTCAATTTTTATATTAAGTCCTAAGCGTTCAAAGATATTTGGAATATTGAACATCGCCTTCTAGCATGATAAAATTAATAGAGTATTAAATATTTAATATGAGTTTGTTGTGTCACCACAAGGCAAGTATTAAGTATTTAAGATGTTAATTTATCACATTTGATGCTTATAAAGAAAATTGAACAATATTGTTTTGTTGTGTCACCACAAGGATGATATTTTTCTTTTTTGAATATATGGAGTGCTAGGTCGGACTTAACTTGGATAATTTTGATTCGGATGTGCCACCACTTGATCAAAATAATCTAAGAGGCAAAAATACAAGGAGTTGCATAGTTGATGTAATTGACAAGAGTTGTCTACCTATTTATTTATATATAGTTTGTTGTGTCACCACAAGGCTATATACATTTGAAATGGGATCCTTATTCTCACTAGCGAGATCTTTAATTAGATTTTGCCGAACAATATATATTGAGGGTAATATAGTTTGAAGAAAATAGTGGGAGATACCAATTTAAAATAAGACCTAATTTATTTTGGTAATTAATAAAAGAATGTATGTTAAAATGTTGTTAATTACAAATTCATTTACAGAATTTTACGATGTCTAAATTACTATCATCGCTGGAAGCATATTAGATGCTAAATTAACCGTAATCAATTAAACGGATTGGTTAAGGAATTTGAGAATAGTTCTCATAGTCGAAAAAGCTATCTTATGTCCTTAATACGCCTATCCCCTCGCAATGGTTGCGCATAATGCCTCCGAGGAAGAGATTGCTAATTTTAGAAAGTGGCAAGATGATGCGCATTGGCTCAATGCATCATGCTCAAGATCTACGAGTAACGAGCTTCACACAAGATGAAACTATGGTTGCTCCTACTATATTCCCGCACATCAAGTGTAGTTGATGGTGATGAAAGTAGGACCGATAGATATCGATATCTAAGGAGCTCTTCCGATCTAGAATGACCGGATGACACTACAAAGATGCAGATAAAAGTCCTTAACATTATCATTTGATTGATCAATTAGGACAATGGTTGGTTTTGTCATGGATGGAGAGTTGAGCCAAGATTTGATCTTGCACTCACTCCGGGACTCCTTTCACAATTGTTGTGAATTTTCATATAAACAAGCTAGATATCACTACCGATTTGCTTAACATATTGAAAAATGTTGAGAGTCACTTTCCAACTAAGAAAGACCATGTCTTCTTGGTAGGGGCCAAAGGATCTTCCGAAAAAGAAGAACGATTCAAAGAAGGTAAATAAAATGCATAAACAAAGGATAATAAGAACAAAAGCGATATGGATAACAAAGGAGCTTGCTTCCAATCGCAATAAGCACGGACATTTGAAAGAAATCTGCGAGAAGCATCTTGCAGAGGCTAACCAAAGAAGCTTAGTGAAGTTTCAGTTACAATACAGTTTTTGTTCATGATTGAAATAAATTTTTCTTTAAGTCAAGGTTCTACTTGGATATTGGATATCGACTTTGGTTATCATAAATATAGATTTATGAATGGACCAAGAAGAAGTAGAAAGCTAAACAAAGATAAATAATCTTATGTGTGGGAAATGAAGCAAAGGTTGCTACATTAGCCATAGAAACTTATAGTTTAGCAATGCCTATGGGCAAGTCTATTAAGTCAATAAGTTGTTATTGTATTCCAGTTCTCGTTGGAAACATTATTTCCATTTTATTGTTGGACAATGAAATCTTTGGTATTATAATTAAGAACAATTGTTGTTCTATTTATAATAATAATGTTTTGTATAGAACCGGAATATTACTTAATTGATTTTGTATACTTGACTTATGTGAAAAATAATTTTGCAAATTGAAGAAACTAGTACAAGAAAAAGGAGATGATCATTCAAAGAGTTGAATGTGTGTATTTGCTGAAATACAAGTGTGAATTATTTGAAAGGTTCAAAGAATTCAGAAGTGAAACAAATTGGCAAAGTATTAAGATTCTTTGATTAGATCAAGGAATAAATACTTGTGCAATAAGTTTCTAGATCATCTCAAATGGTTTTTCTCATAATGGACACCTCATGATACGTAATAATTGATTGATGTATCTCGAAAGGAAAATCGTACCTTGTTGGACATGGTGCGGTCCATAATGATTTTACCGACATTCCAAAGATCCTTCAGGATCATGCCCTAGAAATGGCTGCATATCTACGTAAAAGGTAACCTCAAAAATCCATTTCAAGACTCTATAAAAGATATGGATGTGGAGGATTCCTAATCTTAAGTATGTTAAGATAAGGGGTTGTCCAACTTATGTGAAAAGGTTTCGAAGGATAAGCTTGGGACAAGATTTGATATGTATAGATTTGTGGGATATCCTAAAGTAAGTTTAGGGTATATGTTCTATAATTCTACTTAGAAAAAGGTGTTTGTTACGAAACACGCTGCCTTCTAAGATAAAGGTGTTTATCATTGAAGGGCTAGTGGGAGGATGATAGATCTTGAAGAGTTCATGATCCACAAAATACTATAAGTCAAATAAGAGGAACTCGTAGATAGATTCCATTGTACCACAAATAGAATAGTAATCTGTAATAGTACCGAAGATACCTAGGAGGTATGGATTCATCATGGATGATGATGACGAGGTACACATCATAGAAGATGATGATCTAGAGTTACATACGGTGAGGTAAGAGTTCTAGTGTGTACAAAAGGGTCAGTGGGAGCGTCGTGACATTCCTAGTACTATATGTTGATATACTACAGATAAGGAATGACATACCAATGCTATAATCAGTAAAGATAAAGTTGTCTAAACATTCCTCCATGAATGATTTGGAAGAGTATCTTAATTGGGGATATAAATCTATATAGACAGATTTAAGAGGATGCTCGACTTAACCCAAGGAACGTATATTCATTTGATGCTAAAGTCGTTTAGCATGGCAAACTCCAAGAGATGTCTCATGTCGATGAGCTATGGAGTGTATCTCTCTTAATAGTCCCCATAGACTCCTAAAAAGAGAGGTCGCATGAGTAACAATCATGTATGCAATGAAATATACGAGACCTGATGTTGATCAGTCATATTATGGAGAAGTTCACTATGAGTCAGTGAAAAAACATCTTAAAGTGCTTAACCGGCACTAAGGATGTGATCATATTCATGGTGGGTCTAAATTAAAACTAGAGGGCTTAATGACTCAAGTTTTTTCAGATGCACTAAGATGACGTAAAAATCCACTTTAAGGTAAAGCGTTATCTTGAACAAATTAGTGCGTTGAATTGGAAAGGTTCCAAACAAAGAAAGAGTTCTTTGGTTTAGTGATAAAGACAAAGTATATAGCTATAAATGAAGTCGCAAGTTGATTGTTTGGATTAAAAGTTCATTACGTAACTAGGAATAGTTCCTAAGTCTCATCTTGGATCTAAACATGTGTTGTGGCACTTTCATTTGATTATTAGAATCATTGAAAGATGGGAAATCACTATAGAGATAGTGGACTCTCATGAACAACATTACATATCCATTAACTAAAGCTTATCCAACAGCAGGATAATCGTCACTTTGAGAAGAAGAGTATGAGATTCCATGACGATTGGCTTTAGTGCAAGTGGGAGATTGAAAGTAGTATGCACACAAGCCAATCATGTTTGATGATAAAGCAGATACTTTGTAACAATCTTATTCATTTATTAATAAAAAGTATTAATTTATTAAAGACTTTTAATTATCTACATGATGCTATTTTATAATATGTGATAAACCCATAGTTTTAAGCAATGCTTTTAGAATAATGATGATGATCATTCTAATGAGATCTAAATTCTTAGAAAGCTTAAAACTAAAATAGTTCCCAATCATTGGATTACTAAATTGGGAATTAGTGAATCCGGATAGATTGGTACATACGTTGCTTGCTCATTGGATGAGGATGATTGATCTCATGATCATTTGTGTGGAGACACTAAAGCAAGTATGTAGGTGCTTATTAGAGAATAAGTTCACTGAACGTGGCTCGCTAAGGAATACCTAATGGAGTTTTACTTACTCGTCAATAGGAATTCTCAGTAGTGATAGTAGTACAAGTGATCCTTGGACTTGAGATCATCATAGTATCTTGTGTATGATGAGTTATACTATGACTTATTCCTTAAGACCCTTAGGGTATATCAAAGGGTATGCTTGGGTATGATAAGTTATACATGGAGATAATGTATGATCAATAAAGAATCTACCACCACTATTATTAAAAAGAAGAAATGTCCTATGTGATTCGATAAATGACAACCCAAGTAGTCCTTGGCAAGGCGCGAATGAAATTAAAAGGAGTTTCTAATTTGCATTATTTGGTGTTGTGCATTTAAGGATCGAAATACATATAATTAAATAAAATAAGACTTGACAAAGAATTCCATGTCTTATATTTAATTGGAACATCAGTATGGTGGAAGGATTGAATTATCAAGTAACTATTTACTCAAAGGTTCTTTTATGATTAATGTTGAAATCTATATTATCCGGAAAGTCGTTGATCGCTAGGGAGGCTTATCCCTATTGTAGAATAAATGTTATTTATTTAAATAAATTAATTGTTTAATTTATTTATTTAAATAAGATTAAAATTGTTCTAATTGATTTATTCACAATCTGGTTTAATATGGAGAACCTAAAGGGTCACACCATAAAAGGAAGAATAATTATTTATGAAGTTAATGGCATAATCGTAATAATATGTTAAGTATATTTAATTTAATCTATGGTGATAGAATAAATTAAATAGCTTAATATTTATTATTTAATATTTTAGAAATATTAAATATAAATTAATAAGAGGAGTCTTATTAATATTATTACAATTATTATTATTTTAATTTTTAAAAGAGTTTAGGAATTAATTTAATATAAGTACTCTCATTTATTCCTAATAGGATTAGGAGGGAAAATTAGTTAAAGGAGTTTAATTAATTACCCCTAATAGGATTAGGGAGCCCATTTAATTAAAAGGGTTTAATTAAATGAATAATACCTTATTTTAAATAAAATAGGGTTACATGATATATAAGAGGAATCTTATATCAGATATCTGATATTATAATTCCAATGGTTGGAGAGTACGCTCCTTTTCTATAGAGATAGAAAAACTAGGGTTTAGCCAACCACCCATCTTCTTGAATCCTTATTCTTCCTTGGTGGATCACCTCTAGAGGCCAAACACTTGGGTAGCTAACGTTGATCAAAGGAAGGAACCAAACCCAGTGAATTCAAGTTGAACGCGAAAGGATTTGGAGATGAACTTGTACCTGAGGAAGCTCGATCTTCAAGGGTATGATTTTATTCTTTATCTTTTCGTTTAATTAATAATTATGCATAAAGGGTGATCCGGGTATATGGTTTGTAAAATTTTAAAACTCTGATTTTTACACGTTTCCGCTTATTTTTGCAATTTGATTGCGTTCATGAATATTACAAACCTAACAGCACAAACATCTAAATGCATCGCATAAAAATAATTCCTCCATAATAGGGTTGTTCTTTTTAGTTTTTAGAGATGTAACTGAGGGTCACAAGACCACAAACTATGTCCACGGTTACAAGTAATCTTTCAACTTTAACCTTAACAGTAATACTGTAGGGACTCCCCGTACTTAGGATGATCAACCCTTCGTACCATGTATTGTACACAAACATCTAAACTCCTCCGTGTAATCCCCTATAAAAGGGTTGTTCATCTCAGCTTTGCAACATCTGAATCTGCACCAAAATAATTTAGTTTGGCATAACTTCTCAAGAAACGCTTGAATTTCATGAACATCTTTCAATATTCGTCTAGCTGAATCAAATAGCATATACTTCTACAACAATTCAGACATCAATCAATATATATATATATATATATATATATATATTCTCATATCTTAAGGAAATCTCAAAACTCTTTTTATGGCGTCATGATTATGACGTTGTCATACTACATCTCACCATAATGGGCTGATGATCATATGATCACATCCAACACCAGGTTCCATTGCATTGATGACTTCATTATTTATCATATCACCCGATACATATAGTTAAAATATATTTTGAAAATTTAAAATTCATTTTTTTATCAAGCAGAAACAAACAACATAGATACACGAATAACATCACTTTTTTGAAAATTCTTTGGTTCACTAGTGTGATCCAACATTTAAAACAAAAATCAAAAGTACAACCATCGGCACGAAGTGAATAAATCTCAAAATTCTAGCATAGCTAGTAGATTTAGAATATCTAATTTTCTCCATCAATTTACATCTTTACTTCATTACCTCATTACTAACAAATTATTTTTATTTCTAGCACAACCAATACTCTTATAGTAAATATTCTTGTATTTCAACTTATAATCTTCCTATACCCCCAGTATAGCTTATCAAGCTTACTACACATTGGAAGTTCAGGAACTTGCAACAATAATATGAGTTTATGAACTTATCCTAGTTAGACTAAAGGCGTCCATTCGCTGAGGGGTTCAAAACATACCATATTATTATGAGTCACGAACTTACCATATGTATTAGTTTTAAGAACCTCGCCTAATCCTAATAATATCTATTTAATCTTAATAGTTTCTAACTATCAAATATACACATGAGAAAAGAATCACCTTTTTGCCACATATACATTGATAGCGTGACACCAACATTCCAATGATTATCAACGTGATAAACTGAGTGCAAGCACAAAATCTCTGCCCATACAAAGGTTTGGACAACTTAGCCATCAGATGAGTCCTCAGTTGAAATTCCGCCTAACATTAACTTACTCTTAACTTATTCTTAACTTGCCCTTTGCTTGATACAAATTCCTCGTATCACATTATCTATAACTCCTCGTGAGTTTATCTCATACTATATCATAGTACATTATCTTCATAGCATCAAGCTATAATTATTCACACATTACAAACCATCTTTCTCTTATAACTTAAATAGATCACGTCGTGAACTTATTCTATAATCATCTCCCTTAAAATTCTTTTCTTAACTCGTGATCGTTTTGTTTTACGGTCCTCTTTCTCTCCTTTTTCATCATTTACGATTTCAATTATGCTTTTAATCTTACAGACTTTATCTATTCATCATTATTCGTTATCTTGGTTATTCGAGTTAGGCAACTCCCATTTCTTATCTTTATATCTCTTCAAGATTCTTCTTTGAATTCTCTTGTTTATATAATAATTCTTCCTTTATGAATTTCTAACTTCATTTACATTGCTCAACATTTCATTCGAGTTTCACATTCTCATCATATGTATCCATTTTCTATACTCGGTACACATCGAGTCTCTAATAGTTTCAATATGGTACGCTGAGTTGTTTCCACAAACAACCAACAAACTAGGTTCCGAGTTGCTAGTTCGTATATACCTCCACTCTATGAAGGAATCGTTTAGCCCAGATACCATACATCAACTATTAAATAGTACAATTGTACCATACTTAAATATAACTTTTTATTCTTAACTTCTTTATCATTCTCTTCTTATAAACAATGTCTATTTATTATCACCTTACATCCTTATTATTAGAGTTGGGTAACCCCACTTTAATATTCCTTATAACACTGCGAGATTCTTCTTTGAATCCTTTCATGCATGTTTTAATCCCTTCTTTATAAATTTCTTAAATTACTTCTTATTGTTCAAACTCTATCTGAGCTTATGCTTTCATTATCTTCACCTCTCGTCTCTAAGGTTATAGCCTAAGGTACTCTTACCTGAGGTTTCTAACCTATCAGCTTTGATACCAACTATAACGACTCCAAAATTCATATAATTCGATTATCGACTTCGGTCGTTAATAACACATCTAACTTCTAATTTTACATCATAATTCAATGTTAAGCTTAATAAAATGCGGAATAATTTAAACTTTTCTACCTTCTTACTTTAATTCCCTGAATCAAAACCTTTATCAATTACATGTCTTTGAATCAAGTTATTTTATGATTCGCTTCATCAAAGTTATTATATAGAATCTTACATTTTAATCTGATAATTCTTTACATAACAGATAACTCAAACTCGGCAGTTTATCATTACATAATCATTGTAACTTATCAAGTACATTTCTCAAAACTTTTATCTTTACCTACCTTTAAACCATGCTTAGCTTATTACTCATCTTATCAGAGTTAATAAATAAAACTTACATCCAGGTTCAATACCCTTTCATACAACAAACAAAACTTAAACTTCACAACTCAACATCTATTAAACATCATACATTGTTTGGAACCTTAAACATGGTTCAAATAATTATAACTCAGCTAAAGTGTATAAATATTCAAGTATCACATCTGATTCATGTCTTTCAAGTAACACATAACTTTACCTTGAATCTTTAACCTGCAAAAGTGGTTATTTGCAAGGTTGAACTCGACCGCCCAGCAAAATCTAACAGTTTTCATGCATCACATAGCACATAATAACATGCTCAACATATATCTCATAAACATTGGACCAACATAACAAACATGTTGCATTTCATATAACAAGTATAAAGATTGAGTTCCTTACTCAATCAACATTCATTATTCAATAAACGTAGTCATAAATTGACTTTAACGTTTCATACTGTCAATATATATAGAACATATGATGCTCTTTGCAACAAATATTTAAAACAGTTCATCATCAAGTTCACATAACAAATAGGAACTGAAAGACTTTCCTTGATCGTTGTTAACCAATAATAGTTTAACAACTTATAGTTATTTGCGCTTCACGTGCCCTACACAATTATATAATCATACACATCAACTATTATTCACATAGCAACGCATAATAGTTGTAATGTAAACTTTAATCTACATCATATAACCCTTTATATTAATCAATACATAATGTTCAATTTGATTGTGTTAACTTTAAACTTATAACTCACTATATTTCTTCTTAGTCAAACTCGAAGTTCATTCAAGTGTTTAAGTCTTGATATGAATCATTATTGGTTTTATATTAACCCCATTTCATATCTTATAATATTCATTTCATTTGACTTAATACACTTTTTATGTTCATTAACACTTATCACAGCGTTTCAACGTTTATTCGTCACACGCCCGATTTATCTCTATTGTGTATGCTTACTATGCTTATAAAACTTATCTAATATATTATTTATTAATGTTAAGCATCATTATATTTACTAACATTCATGTTTTATAACTTAGAACAACATCTTTTATCGTCAGAAGCATTACACATGCATACATGCATGCCCGACGCCCTCTGATTGCCCCTGAAAACATAATAGTCCTAAAGATGACAATTTTGACCACTGTTCCTAATATCAAATTGAAAAACGTAAAGACCAAAAGTTATAGGTCTACTCGTTCTCGTTCCGGATCATTGTGAATCACCTCAATCGGAGTTCGTATGAAAAACGTTATGCTTATTTTAGTAAAACATGTCCAGTCAGTTTTTTTTTTCAAAATTTGGCTAGACAGACTACTCCCTCCCCCCCCCCCACCGAGGAGGGGGTTTTTGTACAAGGGGGGCCCGCCGAGGCAGGGGTCCCTTCTTTTTTTTTTGCGATTTTTGATCTAGAACACTACAGAAAGCCAAATTAGGCCTAGAAACTCCTTTCTAACAACCATACCAACCTACCCAAGGTGTAATATGTTTACAAAAACATAAACTAATGATTCTAACACGTTTCTAACCATATAAACAACATAAACATCAAATATTACAACCTTTAATTTCACTATTTCTCTTATTTCCTCTTCTTTTGACACTCATAGCGAAATTCTTCACTGTGAATTCATTTTACATTCGTTTTGACTCGTTCAACTTGGGTTGTTTTTGTTTTTCAACATACTAAAAATATCTATCATCAATTTTAGATTCTATCCATCAATTTTGACTCCAACATAAGTTAAAAATACATATGCCATCAAAACCCAAGTTTTTCATCTTTAACATATTCTTATGATTTTGATTACTCTAGAACCATTTAAAGAGACTATATATACTAGATTATACACCCATACACATATATATACAACATCTCATCAAATCACCAAACCAAAATAGTTTTTTAAGTGAAGAACTTGAGAAACTATAAATTAGAATTGTAGAACTAGATGAATACCTTTGATTCTTCTTAAACTTGATTAGATGATGAGAAACCTTCTTCTTCTTTCTTGATTCCTCTAAGCTTCTTCTCAAAGCTCTCTATTTCTTTTCTCCAACACTCTGTTTTCTTTATTCTTAGGCTTTAGGAACAAATCACGTACATCCATATAATTGATATAAACATAATGCGTATGTATTATGGCCTCATCAGTTACAAAAACTAAGCCATGTTTGGCTAGCACCCAAAATCTCCTTTTTTTGTAATTTTTTTTAGCAATCCTTCTTATCATATGATACCCTTGTCACACCCATTAACTATTTGAATTGAATTAGTCTCAATTCATTAATAAATCCAATTAAACCTTACTAATAAAATTATAACTTCTATTTAGCTAATATAATTATAATTTTATTTAACAATCTTTAATCCTCTAATTTAATTACTTAATTAAATTAGAAAATCACCACCACATTAACGCAATAATTATGCACAAATTATAAAATTATTTATCATCAATTTATTTAATATCATCATACTTCAATAAATTATTCCATAATAATTTTCATTGAATATTTATTTTAATCCATAAACATTTCAACTAAAATACTTATTTTACTTGATAAATATTTTAATTATTTACGATCTCACAATCGTTACATATTAATATATTACATTTATATGTAACATACATTACTCTTTCATATCACTATAAGAATTTTATTTATTAAATTCTTATTTTAATAATTTTTAAAAATTCAGGTTATCACAGAGACAATAGAAGAGGAAGAAGAATGGTGGAAAATGAAATGAAGATGAAGATATAATGTTGGTGAAATGAAATGGAATGCTAATATCCCCCATGTTTCTTTTACCCCTTGGAAAAAAGGGTTAGCCTTATCCCTTCCTAATCATGCCTAATCATGTCATTAAGGAGGTTAATTAGATTTGCCACCAATCAGAGCATGACACACTTGTCCTTGTGTGTAAGAGTTTCTACTTAAGGAACTTGATTTGCTTAATCTTTTTGCCCTAAAAGGCTAATATGGCTGGTCACCTATATGCCCAATAACCCCTCCATTTTTCTTTTATTTAAATGCACAAATTAGATTTAGCAAAGGTCTAAAATACCCTTAATCAAGTGTGTCAGGAATAAACATGTGAATGATATTCCTATTTATATATGATTTGATTATGATATATATGTGAATGAATATGCAAGTATGTTTGCATTAAGAAAAGTTGTAAAGTCCTCTGATAGATTATAGAAACATATGTACAAGGACTTAGAATGAATTGATCAAATATGTTAGGTTGATCCTATATAAGTAAAACAGCTTTGTAAGTCATTAAAAAGAAATGATGTACAAGGACTATAAACATAGAAAGATCAAACATGTTAGGTTGATCTTGTGATGTAATAGATAGACTTGTCTAATCGTCGAGCATTGCACCAGAAATCGTAGTCTGCCAGAAGAGTTAAGGATAACTAGAGAGCTATCGAGGCAGAATCATAGTCTGCAAGATAGTAGATCTCGGAGTTTGTAGACTTCTAGGAGAGACAAGGAAGGATCGTAGTGTGTCGAGTAAAGCTTCCTTAGAGTCGTAGTCTGCCGAGGAAGTCATGTTCAGAATCGTAGAGACAGCCTGCCTACGAGCCGACGGAGCATCTGCCGAGGTCGAGTCAAGAATCGTAGACTACACTCGGAGTCGTAGAGTCTACTAACAGTCAAGTCAAGGATCGTAGACTACACTAAGGGTCGTAGAATCTACTGATCGTATCAAAGGAAGAGATCATAGTCGAGCAAGATCAGATAAAGACAACAAGCACAATGATAGAAATCATAGTGTTAAGATCTGATCTCGGAGTCGTAGTGTCTGCAATGCCAAAGCTGAATCGTAGAGTGTAGAGCTAAGACCTCAACAGATGTTCTCACAAAGTCAAGGTAGAATCGTAGAGCGAACATGATTCTCAACAATTGAGCACTCCCGGAATATCCAAAGGAATGAAGTCTCTAGTTAGTACTGCAAAGATACATCTCACCTAAAGGAAGCCAGAGAGCACTCAATGAATAGCATGCAAGCTATTAGAAGATCTAAGCATCAACCCAATTAGCATCCAGATTGAGTTGTGAAGCCATTCAAGATGATCATAAGAAGACTTTAGTAGCTGACAATGGAATGTTAGCTTGTGCAGTAGTTGTCAAATAGAAAGATGTCAATGATGTTGGAAGTAACCAGGATCGTAGTGTTTGCCAAACAAAGAAGGAACTGATGTAGTATACACAGAGATACTGGTCAGACTCTGAAGAATAAGGATAAAGTGATTAAACATTGGGTCAGTCCATTGATGATAAGTGAACAGGAGATCACAAGGAGAAAGCGAGCTGGACACGCCACAAATCTGAAGTGTCTTGTTATTCAGAAGGGACCAGAACAAAGAGTCAAGCCATTAGTATCTGAGAGCAGTCGAGGCAAATAAAAGTGTTGAAGCACTGCATAAAAGAAGGAAGAGTTGTTCTGTGCTAGAGATCAAGTGAAAACTCTTCAAGATCATAATACTGACTCTACATGTCAATGAACATCAGTCAATAAGACACTATGATCAGGTCCGAGAAGAAATGCATCAGAATTGTTGAGTTCGAACAACTAAGGATTGAAGCATTGGCAACGGTTTAATCTGAAGGTTGGCATTTGGACAAAATCTTATTGAGAGCATCGATGCAAGGACAACCTCTGATCAAGAAATTAGAAGGAGGAAATAAAGTCGTTGACCTGCGCGAGACATCAAAGTAATTTACATCTGACGAGGTAGGTGAAACAGTAGACTGCAGTGTCAGGAAGTCAGAAAAAGATGTCATGTCACATCTACAGTCTGCACCAAATAACTCGAGACCTATGAAGCAATTTGAATAGTTTTCAATGGCTACCTTCCAACGGGAAGATTGGAAATGTAACACCCGAGAAAATTGGATTTTTATGATAATTAAATTTTTATTCGATTATGTGAGTAAAATGAATTTAATTGATTTATTTTGTGAAAAAGCTATGTGAAGGTCGTTCTATGACCTAGAATGTGCTAATATGGTTAGTAATCTGGATACGTGATAGAATTAATTGTTTAGAATTTCCAAGATGAAAATAAATGTTTTTCGAGAAATTCCCGTAAAAACACTATTCATCCGTTTCTGCTCGGGGAATTATTTTGAAATTCTGAGAAATGAATAATGATAGAATAATAAGATGAGATGAAATATCTAATAATATTTCATTTTTGGCAAACAAAGTTTTCGCCTACGGACTTAAAACCTAAGGGTTGAGTATAATGATTTCCGAAGGAAATGAGACGCGTAGAAGGAATTGCGATATTGATAAAGTGTGTGTTATACAAGTATGATACTATTTAGTATATATATATATAATATGATGAGTAAATACGAAGTACAATACGATTCTCGTACGAGTATTATACGGAAAGAATACATGAATTATACGTGTAGAATACGAGTAGTATTATGGAATTAAGTTAACACTTAAAGTGATCCATTTAGAGTTGGATTATGCCAAGTCCAAGCAATTTTATATGCAAGCCCAATGAATTATGTTGTTAAGCCCAAACTAAAGCCCAATGTTAGAATGATTAAGCCCGATTCAAGAAAACCGAACCATGGATCGAACCGGTGGATCACCGAATGGGTAAAACCAATGTGGCAACCCATAGGGATGACCCATGGGCATGGTGGTCCGGCCACTTGGGGTGCAAGCAAAGAAACTACTTGATCACCAAGTATTTTACTTGGTGACAAAGTGAGGAATAGTAAGGAGGTGGGGGATAAAGTCCTTTTTGCCCTCCATTTTAGTTGTCTATAAATAGAAGGCAAGTGTGGTTTATTTTTGGTTTTCCAAGAATATTCAACATATATTTTGAGAGAGGGAAAGAGCTAGACTCAATCAAACAATCTACTTTAATGTTTTGCTTTAGAGTTTTTCAAGAACACCAACAATTCCTTAAGGTAATACTCCTTAATAGTAGTTCCATCTCTTTTGATTTCTTTAAGTATGAAGAATCATAAATGGGTGGTGTGTGTCTATTATGGTGGAATAAGGATGACTTGTTATAGATACAATCTTTATAAGTCATGAAGTCATAGAAATCATAATGGTGATGTAGGTTTAAATCATGAAAATATTAATTATTGAGGTTGATTGTTGATAAACAATTAAAGTCCATCAATACTTAAATATGTGCATCTTGCTTGGTTAGGATGTAGATATGAAATCAATGCAACATGACATGTGATTTGGCATATAGAACATTAGTAACGAGGTTATGGCGAATTTCACAGAAATAGACGTTAAACGTCGAAAACGTAGATATTCCGGATTGGTAGTCGAAAGTTGTTGTGAGACTTAAAAATGTTGTTTTTTAATGTCAACGCGTGAGATAGGGTATTTAAGAGTCGTGGACTCAAGAATCGTCAGATTCTGACTTAAAATGAAGAAAACGAGTATTGAACGCTCATTAACGTTTACAAACGCTTAAAAATGAACTTAATAGTGAATTTTGAGTTAACGGATTCAAAAGTGTAGAATTCTTATATGAACGCGTAGAGTATTTCATTTATGACGTGTAGGCTTTTGAACGGACCAAATCGGACTTATAACGAAGAAGTTATAAATTCGAGAAACTCACCAAAAATTTAATTTTTCAAAGTTTTCGATCGAGAGGTCTAGCGTCATGGCGCCAGCATAAAGCTTTAAAGTGTCAAGCAGCAAATACTTAAGATAAGATGTTAGTGTTTACTAGAAAGTATGCCGCAATTTCACTAGTATGAAGGAGTCTCGCGCCGCAGCGCCGAGACCGGAGCTTGGGTACTACAAACTGGCACCGCGACGCCAGTATTGTATTTGGAAGTCACGCCGCAACGCCGAGGCAGAGTCTTTGTTAGATAACTTAGGTTTGAACTTCAAATGTTCAGAGACCTATAGGAGTTAAGTTTACACAATTCATAAGTGTACTAAAACTATTCCTACGTTACATATACTAAGGTATATGGTAATGAAACTTAGGAATTGAATGCATGTTATTAATTTATGAATGAAGAACACAAAGTGTTATAATGAACCATAATCAGTAAACAACATTGGTACTTCGCCAATGATGATAGAGTCCGATTAATAACGTAAGTTTGTTAATAAGCCGGGATGAAGGGTAATAAGTCGAATTGACTTTATTAATGAAATAAGTTAACAAAGACATAGAAGAGAAAGAAGTTGGTAGAAACAATTTGAGTAGTTGTTTGATAGCTAATTACGATTGTCTTTATGTGAATATATCATGTAGATTCAGTAAAGAAATTTGATCGATCGATTAAGTTATTTGAAGACACTTTGAAAGGCAAGTTTTCTTAACGCTTGTCCGACTTTCAAGTTAGTCAAGTTTTATGTGATTCATTATCTTGAATTGCATGATCGATTTTAAAGAAAGGGTCAATGCCGCTTTTAACTCAAACATGACACCCCAAATCCGTGTACTTCATTCCCACAGGATCGGTGTTCACTTAATAAAACATTCATATCTAACTACCCAATCATAATAAAACTGGATAAATAAAACCTTTCCCATTAAAGGGTTACATAATAAAATCTCCCAGGTTATCTAACCTTTAATTACAATCATTTAAATGCGGAAATTAAATAAACTTCATTAAAACCAAGTCTAAGATCATCATAATAAAAGTCTAAGATCATCATAATAAAAATCTAACATCTCAATCAAAGTAAAATTACAAGTCTTCATCACTTGCACATTTTTCCCTTTCCTTTGCTAGACGAAGGCTCATCTACCTTCTCTTCTTTAGCTGCAATGAGTTTTAAAATATGCAAGAGTGAGCAAAACAATTGCTCATTGGATACAATATGAAATCAACAGAAGTATAGTAATATTAACTGCCAATAATAGGCTCATCAACAATGAATAGTACTTTATCATCAATAATCAGAAACTGAAATCCAAATGTAGAATAACTATAAGCGAGGGTCATAAGACCATGAACTATGTCCACGAATATGAAAGTAATCTTTCAACTCCAACTTTAACAAATATAAGACTATAAGGACTCCTCGCACTTAGGGGGATCAACCCTTCGTACCATGTATTGTGCATTAAACATTTAACGCCACGCGTAGTTTATCCCCAATAATAATAGGGTTGTTCATCTCAGTATTTGGAGTACAAGTCCGCACCAAAGAGAGTTTGGTTTGGATAAGCTTTCAAGAGTAATTTGAAGTTCAACGATCATCAACTAGAGGACTAGTTGAATTAATAACATCATATTACAGAATAATCATAATTGAATCAACATGGTAAACCAAAATCATGCTTTATGAATAATCTAATAACATATATTATGAATAATTATAACATGCTTTGCTTGAACAATATTAAGTCAAGGTTAAATTAGAATTGGGTACTAAGCATGCATAATAGTTTGAACGATGAAATTGGTCAACATTAGTATAAATAGTTGTGCATGCTAAACCAAAAGTTAAATACAAGAATAACTTGTCAACATTAAACCAAAGTTTAGAAATCTTGCATCATTCATAAGGTAATCGAATTGAAACAATAAGTAGTTCAACAAGATAAAGAATTAGAAATCTTGCATTATTATATTAGGAACTATAATTGATTCCAATTACAAAAGCAGAGTTAGAGAACTTGCTCAATGTAAAAAAGAAAGTTTAGAAAACTTGCATTACTATATTGGGAACAATAATTGATTCCAATTACAAAAGTAGAGTTCGAGAACTTGCCTTGCTCGTAGGCTAAACCAAATCAATACGAATCACAATATCTTATAAACATATGTCATCATGACATAATTAGTCATTACCATCTTACAAACATAACTAAGTACGTTCATCATTTAAAATTGGATTTTAACTTATTCATAGTATAGATATACTAAAATCAACATTTAGCAGTCCTACTATCATCACATAACTTTTCTTAAAATTTCGTGTACAAAAAGTACACTATCAGACCATTATGCTAACTTCATGGCTGGCGGGCGCCACAATTTACATCATCTGGGTCGCTATTTGCATTGGCGTGAGCAAAGGTGTCTATGTGTGATGAATAAGGCTACAAGGTCGTGTCTTACTGGTAGTATCTTGGTATTATGACACGAAACTACTACTATCTTTGGTCAGTGCCTTGCCAGAGCTGTAGTTTTCAATCGACAATACTTCATGATAAAGGCAAGAAAAAGCCAATTTTGGCCAACAAGTTCGTTTCTAACAGACTGATTTACATATAATTCATACAAAACATCATGTAAACATAATTCAAGGATTCCTAACATGTTTCTACTCATATAACAACATAAACAACAAAATTAACACACCCAATTTCATTATTTTTGGGTAAAACTCATTTTTTTGATATTTTTGAAGAAAACAACCACTGTAATTTTGTTTTGCAACCAAAATCATTAATTCAAAGCATTTTATCAAAGTATATATATACTCTAACAAATTGAAAAGCCAATTTATCAATAAAACAACTATTCAACCCATAATTTCTATTTTAACTAGACAATATATAATCACCAAAACTCATTGTAAAATATTTTTCTTCCCAAATTACATACATATCATCAATTCATAGATTATAACTTATGAAAATCATTTTAACATCACTAATAAGTCATAAAAAGCCACATAACACAATAATTCATGCTTACACAAAAATTCTACAGAGAATTTGGGAAGAGAAACTAGACTTTTAAAACTAAAAAGAAATTGGAGAATACATTGATAGAAGATGATATGGCTATTCTTTTCTCTCTTAAGCCTCTCCTTCCCCAATCTCTAGCCTTTCTTTCTCTCTTCTTTTCTTCTTCTCTTCTTCTTCTTCCTCTGAGTTTTCTTTCTTCTCTTTAACCTCTTTCCTCTAACGTACGTCTTAACAAATAACGTATACAGATATTATATATATTAATTATATAATATAATTATAAACATAACTGATATCAGTTATGTGAATTTTGAAATCAAAAGCCATAAGGCTTGTTTGGTTACTAACTAAAAAAAATAACCCATTAACCTTACACCTTGTTTGGTAAAACTCAAATAAATTAAAGACTTAATAGGCATTAGGCCTTATTTGGCCAAAACGAAATTAAAACTCCTTTAAGTTATTTTAATAACTCCTTTATAAAAGGTTATTTGTCACTCATTAACTTAATTAAATTAATTCTAAAAACAATTTATCAAATCACTTTAACACATAAATCACTATCACAAAATTATAATTTTCTATATAATTATAACTTTATTTAATCAACTAACACATCCCTTTTAATTACAATTCCAATAAAAAGAATAGTAATTCAATTAATCAAAATTCTCTAACTTAATAATTAAATTAAAATAGCAAAATAATTAATTTTCCTTAATTATTTATTTAACAAATAATTAACCACATCCCATTAAATATTTAAATAATTCAATAAATATTTAATATAACAATTAAAATTCTAGAATGTTACATCATTCCCTCCTTACAAGGATTTTGTCCCCAGAATCACAATTCAAACAATTCATTCGTCACATTCTCCCCTACTTACAAAGATTCTGTCCCCCGAATCGAAGACACAGATCAAACAAATAACTGTGGTAATTTCAAGCATCATTTTGACGAGTTCCCACGTAGCCTCTTCGACATTGTGGTTCCTCCAAATTACCTTCACAGAAGGTATCACCTTATTCCTGAGCACCTGTTCTTTCCTACCGACTATCTGGATAGGAATCTCTTCATAGCACAAATCTTTCTCAAACTGTAATGGTTCGTACTCAATCACGTGCTTGTAATCAGGTTTGTACGGTCGTAACACCGACACGTGAAAAACATTATGAATGTTTTGTAACTCCGGAGGTAGAGCTACCTCGTAAGCCACCTCTCCAACCTTTCGTAGTACTTCGAAGGGTCCAATAAATCTCGGACTTAGTTTCCCCTTCTTACCAAATCGAATTTTTTCCTTCCAAGGAGAAACCTTTAGGAATACGTAACTTCCTACGTCGAATGCATGATCTTGTCTGTGTTGATCAGCATATTTCTTTTGTCTGTCTTGAGCAGCTATCAATCTTGTTCTGATGAGTTTGACAACCTCAACAATTTGTTGTACCAGTTCTGGTCCTAACAGTTGACGTTCACCGACTTCATCCCAGCACAGTGGAGTTCTGCACTTTCTGCCATATAATGCTTCATAAGGCGGCATGCCGATGCTAGCGTGATAACTGTTATTGTAGGAAAATTCCACCAATGGTAATTGTTCATCCCAGCTTCCTTTGAAATTCATGACGCATGCTCTCAACATATCTTCTAATGTCTGAATCGTTCGTTCGCTTTGGCCATCTGTTTGAGGGTGATATGTTGTACTCATTCACAATTGTGTTCCCATACATTCATGTAGTCTCTTCTAGAAGTTTGATGTGAACCTCAGATCTCTATCTGACACAATTGATACTGGAACTCCATGTCTTGAAACGATCTCTTTAACGTACAGTTTCACCAGCTGATCAAGATTAAATCTAATCTTTATTGGAAAAAAGTGTGCAGATTTTGTCAATCTGTCCACTATCAACCATATCGCATCGTATCCTTTCTGAGTTGTTGGAGGACCTACCACAAAATCCATTGTGATATCCTCCCATTTCCATTCCGGTATCTCCAACGGTTGAAGTAACCCGCTTGGTCTTTGATGCTCGGCCTTGACTCTCTGATATGTAAAGCACTTTGCAACGAATTCCGTAACGTCTTTTTTCATATTTGGCCACCAAAAATGTCGCCGCAAATCTTGATACATCTTCGTACTTCCCGGATGAATTGAATATCTCGAGTTATGAGCTTGATCAAGATTTCTTCTTTAACCTCTAGTACTGTTGGAACCCATATTCGTCCTTCAAATCGTAGCATTCCATCGATATCAATCTTGTATTTCACCTCTTTTTCCTTAACCACACTTTTTCTGATTTTTCTGCATTCCTCATCCCGTAGTTTAGCGTTCTTCTCTTTATCCACCAAAGTTTGACGGGCTTCCATCTGGTAACATCTTTCATTGGATTCTCTTGGAAAATTGATTTCCAACTCTAACCTTGACATTGCTGTAATAAGCTCCTCCTTATCAGTTAACAACATCAACTTTTCCCCGCCTTTCCTACTCAAGGCATCTGCAACCACGTTTGCTTTGCCTGGATGATAAAAGATCTCACAATCATAATCTTTTATCAGTTCTATCCATCTTCTTTGACGCATGTTCGGGTCCTTCTGTGTGAAAATATACTTCAAACTTTTATGGTATGTGTAAATCTCACATTTCTCTCCGTAAAGATAGTGTCTCCATATCTTCAGAGCAAACACAACCGCCGCCAACTCTAAATCATGAGTCAGATACCCTTTTTCATAATCTTTCAATTGTCTTGATGCATACGCGATGACTTTACCGTTTTGCATATGAACACACCCTAATCCCTTGTGTGAAGCATCACTATACACCACAAAATTTCCTGTATTATCTGGTAATGACAACACATGTGCCATACTTAGCTTCTTTTTTAATTCTTGGAAACTTTCTTCACACTTCTCCATCCAAACAAATATTACAGATTTCTTCGTTAAATTTGTCAACGGAGTGGCAATCTTGGAGAAATCCTGGATAAACCGTCTATAATACCCTGCTAATCCCAAGAAACTTCTCACTTCTGATGGAGTTCTCGGTTGTTCCCAATTTATCACAGCTTCGACCTTTGATGGATCCACTAAAATTCCATCCTTGTCAATTACGTGCACAAGAAATTGTACACGTTCCAGCCAAAATTCACATTTATAGAATTTTGCATAGAACTTTTCTTTTCTTAGCGTCTCCAGCGTTAGACGTAAATGTTCCATATGTTCCTCTTGAGTTTTAGAGTACACTAGAATATCGTCAATAAACACCACCACAAACTTGTCTAAAAATGGTTTAAACACCCTATTCATCAAATCCATGAACGCTGCAGGGGCGTTTGTCAAACCAAAAGACATCACCAAAAATTCGTAATGTCCATACCGAGTTTGGAATGCCATCTTCGGTACATCCTCCTTCCTTACTTTCAGTTGGTGATACCCACTTCTCAAATCTATTTTTGAGAAATATCTAGCACCCTTCAATTGATCAAACAAGTCATCTATTCTCGCCAATGGATACTTATTCTTAATAGTGACTTTGTTTAACTCTCTATAATCAATGCAAAGACGCATTGACCCATTTTTCTTCTTTAAGAATAACACCGGTGCTCCCCACGGTGACACACTCGGCTAAATGTATTTCTTGTTCAACAGCTCCTGTAGTTGTACCATTAGTTCTTTCATCTCCACCGGAGCCATTCTGTATGGGGCTTTCAATATCGGAGCGGTTCCTGGCACTAAGTCGATCACGAACTCGATTTCTCTGTCAGGCGAAAGTCCAGGCAAATCCTCTGGAAACACGTCCACAAACTCCCTAACTACTGGTATTTCTTCCAGTTTCGCACCCTTCTTATGAGTATCGACTATATAAGCTAAATAACCCGCACAGCCTTTACTCAATAACTTCTTGGCCTGCATCATCGTCAGACATTTCATTTGTCTAGGCGATTTGCTACCATTAAATACTACCTTTGACGGAGTCATAAGGTTTACACATTTCTTTTGGTAGTCAATTATCGCTCCATAATTGAACAACTAATCCATTACCAAAATAACGTCAAACTCTCCTAGCTTGATCGGAATCAAATCTACCATCAAAATATTTCCCTTAATGTTCACCCTACAGTTCTTGTATACGAACCTAACAGGAATTACATCCTTATTCGTAATTTCTATGTTTAAATGGAAATTCAAATCTTCACTAGGCAATCCTAATCTCATAGCAAATTCATCAGATATAAATGAGTAAGTAGCACCCGAATCAAATAATACATAAGCATCAATATCATTGATCGGTATAATACTTGACACCACATCCTTTGATTGCACAGCATCTTGCACAGTCATGTTGAAGGTTCTGGCTGTTGGCTTATTTGTTGTTGTTGGTCCCGCAATAGCCAACGCACCTCCACTAGCATTTCCCTTGCTCCCATTTGTCTCACCAGATCTCTTCTTAAGGCATTCACGAGCAAAGTGATCCTTGGATCCGTACGTGAAGCACACATTCTTCTTAGCTTGAGTGCAATTTGGGGCGATGTGACCCTCATGGCCACAATTAAAGCATACTCGTTTCCCCAGCAAACACACTCCCTTATGAAACTTTTCGCACGTAGCACATGCTTCGAACTTCTTATTTTGCTGGATTCTTTGTTGATTTCCAGCTCCCACATTTCCATTCCACTTCATCTTCAGGTTGTTACCATTACTACCGTTACCACTAATCTTAGCTTTTCCTTCATTTTTCTTCTTTCTCTGCTCTTGATTATGCTTTGTTACCGCCTCGCCTCCACTTTCAGCGACAATCGCCTTCTCCATCACTGCTGCAAATGTCTTCAATTGGAACAGGAGACCCCTATCAGACAAACAGGTTTCGGTCCCTACTAAAACCTCTTTGCCTTTGCGTGCATCAGGTTTGACGATATGGCGCAAACCCTCGCCAACTCGTTGAATTTTGCGGCATACTCCGACACCGACATTGTTCCCTACTTCAACTCCAAAAACTGGACCTCTAGCTGACTCTTCGAACTCTCAGGGAAATAAGTCTCGAAGAACAGCTCCTTAAACCTATTCCAGGTCATTACTCTTGGTCCTTCCCGAGTCTTGTTGGCCTGCCACCAATAGCTAGCCTCCTCTTTCAACATAAATGTTGCAAAAGTAGTCTTCTGATTCTCCTCTACCCTAGCAACATCAAAAACCTTCTCGATTTCCATAATCCAAGTCTGTGCTTCAACTAGGTTCATAGATCCACAGAATTCTGGTGGTCCAACCGCCTTGAAGTCCTTAAACGTAGCACCTTGGTTCTGAGGTTGATTCTGCGGTTGATTTTGCAATGCACCGGTTAGTAACGTCACCAGCTGCTGAACGTGGTTAGCTTCAACATTATCGTTGTTGGTTCCTTTAGCGGTTCTCTGACGGGGTGGTTGATGTCTTGGAGGCATTTTCTGTTAAAAATACACTCATTAGATTATTACTCAACTCTTTCAAGTAATTTCTAATTAACTTGCCCCCATAAAAGTATTCACCACATAACACATAACAATTTGGATAAAGAAAATAATATCTTTTATTCAAAACTTCTTTGAAAACATCATATCAATAGCATCACTGCTATTTACATTATTTTCCTGAACTACTAAAGTTTCAGGACATCATCATCATATCCCATAGGTTGTATAACACTTGGGATTAACAAATTATTTATCATAACATAACTCAAGTACACTTCCTACGATGTCCTATTAAGATATTGCAAGGCCTTATGACGCTCTTCTTCCATAACTCAGAACATGGTTCGACGGTCCAGTATGAACGAGGGTAGCATCTCGAACTGAATTGGATAACCCATGACCCGATCTTGAGCTCGATTGATCGCGGTGTTGAACACGTTATCCATTTCATCCATCTTCCTTCTCTTTGCTTGTGCGTCTGCCTTTGCTATTTTGTCTTGTTGATAAGCTTGACTATACGCGTCTTCGGCTCTTGCCCTTTTTGCAGATTCTTCTCTCAACTTGCTCTTCAACTCTGCAACCTCTGCTCTCATTTGATCGTTCTCTTCTTCAGTGTGAACCAGCTTCTCTTCAACATTGTTCAGTCGTTCTTCTCGATCCTGAATCTCGTCGTCCTTCTGTGCCAATGAAGTCTGTTGTTCAGCTACTATCTCTTGCAATTCCTCAACAGTATCTTGAAGTTCCACATTGCGATCATGCACCTCATCGTATATACGGCCAGCTATCGAGTTAAGTGGAATCCTTTCCTCCTCGTCCTTTTCATCCGTCTGTGGCAGCTCCACGGAATCTTCCTCATCTGTTTCTACATCATCATCATCATCATCCTCGACCACTGCGAGTAATGGAGCTGACTCTCGTGGAAGTAGTTGTTCCCAAACCACTTGAATATCACGAGATTCCTCCTCTCCAGGCATCTGAGGTCCTTCCTCCCTAGCTTGACTGGATTCTCCGACATTAGTCATCCTGACAACAAGATTTTTAAGTTTTAGTTATTAATCATCACTACTCGGCTCTCACGAGCACATAAGTTGTAAACACATAAGCACATAAGTGTTTTATTACTTTCTCCTTGAAACTCGATAATAGTTTATCATCACTATCTTCTCGAAGGTTACTTCCTAAGGCTTTTCCCCCACCTAAGGTTCATAACCTAAAGCTTTGATACCAACCTGTGACACCCCTAAATCCAGGTACTTCATTCCCATAGGATCTGGTGTTCACTTAATCAAACATTCATATCTAATTACCCAATCACAATAAAACTGGATAAATAAAACTTTTCCCATTAAAGGGTTACATAATAAAATCTCCCAGGTTATCTAACCTTTAATTACAAACATTCAAATGTGGAAATTAAATAAACTTCATTAAAACCAAGTCTAAGATCATCATAATAAAAGTCTAAGATCATCATAATAAAAATCTAACATCTCAATCAAAGTAAAATTACAAGTCTTCATCACTTGCACATTTTTCCCTTTCCTTTGCTAGACGAAGGTTCATCTACCTTCTTTTCTTTAGCTGTAATGAGTTTTAAAATATGCAAGAGTGAGCAAAACAATTGCTCATTGGATACAATATGAAATCAATTGGAGTATTGTAATATTAACTGCCAATAATAGGCTCATCAACAATGAATAGTACTTTATCATCAATAATCAGAAACTGAAATCCAAAATGTAGAATAACTATAACTGAGGGTCATAAGACCATGAACTATGTCCACAGTTGCGAGTAATCTTTCAACTCCAACTTTAACAGTCATAAGACTATAAGGACTCCTCGTACTTAGGGGGATCAGCCCTTCGTACCATGTATTGTGCACAAACATTTAACGCTACGGCGTAAGTTATCCCTAATAAAAATAGGGTTGTTCATCTCAAAGATTTTGAGTACAAGTCCGCACCAAAGAGAGTTTGGTTTGGATAAGCTTTCAAGGGTAATTTGAAGTTCAACGATCATCAACTAGAGGACTATTTGAATTAATAACATCATATTATAGAATAATCGTAATTGAATCAACATGGTAAACCAAAATCATGCTTTAGGAATAATCTAATAGCATATATTTTGAATAATTATAACATGCCTTGCTTGAACAATATTAAGTCAAGGTTAAATTAGAATAAATAGTTGTGCTTGCTAAACAACAAGTTAAATACAAGAATAACTTGTCAACATTAAACTAAAGTTTAGAAAGCTTGCATCATTCATAAGGTAATCGAATTGAAACAATAAATAGTTCAACAAGATAAAGAATTAGAAATCTTGCATTATTATATTAGGAACAATAATTGATTCCAATTACAAAAGCAGAGTTAGAGAACTTGCTCAATATAAAAAGAAAGTTTAGAAAACTTGCATTACTATATTGGGAACAATAATTGAATCCAATTACAAAAGTAGAGTTAGAGAACTTGCCTTGCTCGTAGGCGAAACAAAATTAATATGAATCACAATATTCTATAAACATATGTCATCATGACATAATTAGTCATTACCATCTTACAAACATAACTAAGTACGTTCATCATTTAAAATTGGATTATTAATCACATAATCGAGTTATAACACAAGTTAATAGTTAATAACATACTTATTCATAGTATAGATATACTAGAATCAACATTTAGCAGTCCTACTATCATCACATAACTTTTCATAAAATTTTGTGTACAAAAAGTACATCGTCGTAGACCATTTCGCTAACTTTCGCCACTAGGCGCCTAGTTTTACTTGTCAATTGCCACATGCAGTGTGAGCATGGTACTACGGCACGGTGAATAAGGTTAAAGGCTACAAGGGTGTGGTAATGGTGTCAAATCTTGGTCTTAAACTATTAAACTACTCTTTCTTTTACAATGTGCGAAATCATAGCTGATCGATTCAAATGACAAGAACAGCAGCAGGGAAAAAGCCAATTTTGGCCTACAAGTTCGTTTCTAATAGACTGATTTACATATAATTCATAAAAAACTTCATGTAAACATTATTCAAGGATTCCTAACATGTTTCTACTCATACCACAACATAAACAACAAAATTAACACAACCAATTTCATTGTTTTTGGCTAAAACTCATTTTTTTTAAATTTTTGAATAAAACAACCACTGTAATTTTGTTTTGCAACCAAAATCATTAATTCAAAGCATTTTATCAAAGTATATATATACTCTAACAAATTGAAAAGCCAATTTATCAATAAAACAACTATTCAACCCATAATTTCTATTTTAACTAGACAATATATAATCACCAAAACTCACTGTAAAATATTTTTCTTCCCAAATTACATACATATCATCAATTCATAGATTATAACTTATGAAAATCGTTTTAACATCACTAATAAGTCATATAAAGCCACATAACACAATAATTCATGCTTACACAAAAATTCAACAGAGAATTTGGGAAGAGAAACTAGACTTTTAAAACTAAAAAGAAATTGGAGAATACCTTGATAGAAGATGATATGGCTATTCTTTTCTCTCTCAAGCCTCTCCTTCCCCAATCTCTAGCCTTTCTTTCTCTATTCTTTTCTTCTTCTCTTCTTCTTCTTCCTCTGAGTTTTCTTTCTTCTCTCTAACCTCTCTCATCTAACATACGTCTTAACAAACAACGTATATAGATATTATATATATTAATTATATAATATAATTATAAACATAACTGATATCAGTTATGTGAATTTTGAAATCAAAAGCTATAAGGCTTGTTTGGTTACTAACTAAAAAAATAACCCATTAACCTTACACCTTGTTTGGTAAAACTCAAATAAATTAAAGACTTAATAGGCATTAGGCCTTGTTTGGCCAAAACAGAATTAAAACTCCTTTAAGTTATTTTAATAACTCCTTTATAAAAGGTTATTTGTCACACATTAACTTAATTAAATTAATTCTAAAAACAATTTATCAAATCACTTTAACACATAAATCAATATCACAAAATTATAATTTTCTATATAATTATAAATTTATTTAATCAACTAACACATCCTTTTTAATTACAATTCCAATAAAAAGAATAGTAATTCAATTAATCAAAATTCTCTAACTTAATAATTAAATTAAATTAGCAAAATAATTAATTTTCCTTAATTATTTATTTAACAAATAATTAACCACATCCCATTAAATATTTAAATAATTCAATAAATATTTAATATAACTTTTAAAATTCTAGAATGTTACACGGCTAGACTACTCTTAAGATATAGATTGATTTGTATACATATCTTTCTATATAGAAATGTTAACGCTATCCTATGCCAAGTAATTTGTACGGATTGAAAGGTAAGGTTTGTCTATGAACAAACAAAGGTATTTTTCATCGATTATTCGATGGGCACGCGAGTTTGCCAAAACTTAAACATAAATACGTTTAACGAATGAGTGTTGATCAACATAGAGTACTATAGGCTGATCACTTAGAAGTGCTCATAAGTAATGTGGTTGTACAGCCTTAGTGTTGTGATATCCTTTTCAAGTATGAAAACAGAAAGCTATTGTTCATGGTCTATAGACCGGTTCAAAATTCCTAATATATTCTATATTTTGGGAATTGATGTTATGTATTGTTAAAGTATTACAGTTTCATAATACTTCATAACTATTTGTTCAGTTATGCATGATTTATAATATAATTCATGAATGTGGTATTAATGATTTATTGTAAGGAAGGTAAAGTCTGAAGAATGAAATTCAAGTCAGATGAATTAATAAGGCATTGAGAAAACTCAGTACCGAAAGATTTAAAAGATGGAAATTAATCTTAAATAAATTAAATGTTATTTGTGCTTATACTATTGTGTATTATGTACTAATCAACGTGTTATGTGTTTTGTAGATGTCAAACGATAGCTTGATGTTTAAAGACATTAAAGTGATAAGTGAGGAGTCAGTGAACCAAGTGGAGATAGTACTGATGCTAGTGGCGGAGGTACTGTTAGTGGTTCTGGAAGACTCGAATATCGAAGAGTACATCTCTGAGGAGGAATACTCCGAGGAGTCAATGGGGATAATGTCATATCTGAATATGATGATTGACGTGGAGAAGGAGATGGAGGTAACATCGATTAACACGGTGGTGCCTACTCAGGAGCCAACACCTCCGGATGCAATGAGATCATTGTATCTGGTTGTGTTGGATAGGAATGTGCATCTACGCACTGTAGTGCAGACACAGAATGAGGAGATAACCGCCCTATATGAGGCGAAGGAATCTGCAAAGGCGGATTTTGAGTTAGAGCACGATGAGAATGTGCTGATGACAGATAAGGCGAGAGACTATAAGGAAGAGGTCGTTGAGCTTCGAAAGAAACTGGTCAAGAAAGACCAGAAGATAGCTAGGAAGTCGTACATCCACGAATGCGCTCATGAGGATTTCAAGCTGAAAATTATTTTGATTTTGGAAAATTAGAAACATGAGAATGTCGTACGACAGTGTTAGTAGATCGTTAGATCTTTTTGTATATAGGTAGTGACGTAAAACCCTCTTTTGTATAATTAAAGGGTAGTCTTTTTGTAAATCCCAATTTTTGTATAAGTCAATCGCGGGATAGTTATGTAATAGCTTTTTGGCTAAGGAAACATGATATAAATAGTTTTGACTATAAAAGCATATTAATATAATGAAGTTTTTATTTAATGTGCTTGTTGTGGTATGAGTTGTTATTTGAGAATGATAACTATGTAGTTAAATAGATAATAATGAAACTTTATTTATTTAATTAGAATTATGCCGCCAAGAAGGAGACAACGTAACCAAGAGGCCGAGTCTCATAACGAAAATCAGGGGGGTCCTAATAACCCTATGCAAGAGTTCGTTAATTTATTAATGGAAATATTTAACCAAGTTGGGGGGAGGGATTCCTGTAGCTCCTGGGGTAGTAAGAACAACTACCTTTAAGAAATTTAAGAGTGTGGGTCCTCTGGAGTTCCGAGGAACGATGGACCCTTTAGAGGCCCAGACTTGGGTAAAAGAGATTGAGAAGGCGTTTGTAATTACAAACGTAAGTAAGGCGCAAAAGACTTCTTTTGCGACTTACATGATGAAGGGGGAAGCCAACTACTGGTGGGAGGCTCACCAGGGTGGTGCTAAAACAGAGGCAGTTACTTGGGAATAGTTCAAGAAGGTATTCTTCGAGAACAACTTCCCTACTAGTATGCAAGGTAGGATGGAGATTAAGTTCCTAGAACTTAAGCAAGGGGATATGACAATTCCCCAGTATGCCGCCACATTCAATGAATTGGCGAGATTTGTTCCATATTAGGTGGATACAGAAGAGAAGAAGGCGCGTAGGTTTGAGCAGGGCTTGAAACCCTGGCTCTCCAATAGAATATTGGTTTTTTAGAGTGCTTCCTACGGGACCATTCTGGAAAAGGCGATAAAAGCAGAAGGTGGTGGTGAGGCATTGTCTCAGTATCATAAAGAGAGGAAGAACAAGAATAAAGTTGAGGGAGGTAGTAAGGCAGAAGTTGCTAGCTGGAGTGGCAACATGCGTAAGAGAAAGAGTTTCAACCTTGGGAATACTGGGGTAAAATAGGGAGATCCTAAGCATAGGATGGAAGCATGCAAGACATGCGGAAAGACTCATATGGGAGTCTGTTTAAAGGGGAAATCAGTTTGCTACAACTATGGGCAGGATGGACATCTGTCACTCAACTGTCCTAAGCCTAAGAAAAACCATGGGTGTTTTTTCTGTGGATCGTTGGACCACATAGCAAGAAATTACCCGAAGAAAGGGTTATAGGGAAATAAAGGTTCTGGTAGTGGTAAATTAGCCATTACTGGACCAACACCATCAGTGGGTAGACCCTCAGCTCGTACGTTTAATATGACTATCCAAGATGCGGTTGCGTTATTGGATGTGGTAGCAGGTATCATTCCAGTCAATGAAATAAATGCTTATGTGTTATTTGACTCAGGTGCTACTTGTTCTTTTATAGCATGTGGATTTGCTAAGAGATTAGGTTTAATCCTTGAAAAGTTAGCAATACCTTTAGACGTTAAGGTAGCAAACAAAGAGATAATCCCCATTGAACATATTCATAAGGATTGTTGTGTAGATATTAGAGGTAATAAGTTATCGGTAGATTTAGTACCGATAAGGTTAAAAGAATTTGATGTAATTCTTGGTATGGATTAGTTGATTAACCATAAGGTGATAACAGATTGCCATAGGAAAAGTGTGAACCTTCGACTTTCTAAGAAAACCATGGTAGTGTTCTTCGGTAGTAAATCACCAAGACGCTCTTGTTGTCTATGGATGAGACAAGCTAGGAAAATGTTGAGAAAAGGGTGTGTAGGTTACCTGTGCCATGTTGTGGATACCCAAAGAGTGGGAACATCCTTGGACCAGATACCTATAGTTCAAGAGTTTGCGGATGTATTTTCGGAGGAATTACCAGGTATTCCACCGGACAGGGAGGTTGAGTTTGTAATTGATCTGTTATCGGGTACGACACCAGTTTCAAGGGCACCATATCGAATGGCGCCAGTAGAGATGAAGGAGTTAATTGTTCAATTACAAGAACTATTAGACAGGAAGTACATTCAACCGAGTGTGTCTCCTTGGGGAGCACTGGCATTGTTTGTAAAGAAAAAGGATGGGTCGTTAAGACTTTGCATCGACTATCGAGAGTTTAACAATTTAACGATTAAGAATAAATACATGTTGCCCGCGATCGATGATCTATTTGATCAGTTGAAAGGGGCAAAGTATTTTATTAAGATAGATTTATGCACTGGGTATCATCAGTTAAAGGTGAGAAAGGAGGATGTACCTAAGACGACATTCAGAACTCATTATGGTCATTACGAGTTTTTGGTGATGTCGTTTGGGTTGACTAATGTGCCAGCCGCATTTATGGATATGCTGAATAGAGTGTTCAAACAGTATTTGGACAAGTTCGTCGTGGTGTTCATTGATGATATTCTAGTCTATTCAAAGATGCCAGAAGATCATGCTGAACATTTAAGGATAGTGTTAAAAACACTAAGGAAGGAAAGGTTGTATGCGAAATTCACAAAGTGTGAATTTTGGCTTGAAGAATGAAGTTTCTAGGACATGTTATTGATAAAGATGGCATTTCTGTAGATCCAACCAAGGTAGAAGCAGTTAATGAGTGGGAGCAACCAAAAATGCCAACCGAGGTTCGGAGTTTTCTGGGGTTAGCGGGATACTATTGGAGGTTCATTCAGGACTTTTCTAAAATAGCTACTCCATTGACAAATCTGATAAGAAAGTCGGTGAAGTATGTGTGGACTAAAAAATGTGAGAACATTTTTTAGGAACTGAAGAATAGGTTAAGTGAGGCACCTGTATTGTCCTTACCAGATATTATAGGGAACTTTGTATTAAATAGCGATGCTTCGCATAAAGGATTGGGTTGTGTGCTCATGCAGCATGGCAAAGTCATTGTGTATGCGTCACGTCAATTAAAGGATTATGAGAAGGCCTATCCTACTCATGATCTGGAATTGGAAGCTGTAATTTTTGCCTTAAAAATATGGAGGCATTATCTATATGGTGAGAAGTGTGAGATATACACGGACCATAAAAGACTGAAATATATCTTCACACAGAAGGAGTTGAATATGAGACAGAGGATGTGGTTAGAGTTAATAAAAGATTATGACTGTGATATTTTATATCATCCGGGGAAAGCAAATATAGTAGTCAATGCCCTAAGTAGGAAGGGTAGAGAGAAACTGTTAATGTTAACAACTCATAATGAGTTGATAACAGCGATGGCAAGAATGGAGTTAGAAGTTTAGTTACCGGAGGAAGCGGTGGAAAGGTTATTGTCTATGGAAACCCAACCGACCATAGTGGAATGGGTTAAGGGAGTACAAATGAGCAACGAGGAATGCAAGTAGATGAAGAAGAGGATAGAAGATGATGAAAAGACTAAGTATAACCCCGATAAGGAGGGATTACTTTGTTTTGAAGGAAGAATTTAGGTTCCAAATGATTCCAAATTAAAGGAGGAAATAATGATGGAGGATCATAGTTCGAGGTACTCAGTACATCCTAGTAGTACGAAAATGTATCAAGACCTTCGTCAGAACTTTTGGTGGCCGAACATGAAAAAAGAGATAGCAGAATATGTTAGTAGGTGCTTAACTTGTCAAAAAGTTAAGGCTAAACACCAACAACCTAGCAGGTTGTTGCAACCGTTAGAAATTCCGGAGTGGAAATGGGAGCACATCACAATGGACTTTGTGGTGGGACTTCCAACAACAAGGAAAAGATACAATGCTATTTAGGTGATAGTGGATCGATTGACGAAATGGCTCATTTTCTACCAATAGGAGTTAGGTATAACCTAGAACAATTAGCTAAGGTGTATGTCAAGGAAATTATTTCCAGACATGGAGCACCTGTTTCGATTGTGTCAGATCGTGATCCACGATTCACATCGAACTTTTGGAGGAGTTTGCAAGAGAAAATGGGAACGCATTTAAGATTGAGTATAGCGTATCATCCTCAGACGGATGGGCAAAGTGAACGGACAATTCAAATGCTTGAAGATATGTTAAGATCTTGCGTTATGGATTTCAAAGGGAGTTGAGACGACTATCTACCGTTGGTAGAATTTTCGTACAACAATAGTTTTTATGATAGTATAGGCATGCCACCTTACGAAGCATTGTATGGAAGGAAGTGTCGAACTCCATTGTGTTGGGATGAGGTGGGTGAATGTCGGATGTTGGGACCTGAGATGGTACAGCAAATGGCCGATATGGTAAAGATAATGCGTATTTGATTAGTTGCGACCCAAGATAGGCAGAAGAAGTATGTAGATCCTCACAGAGAAAAGAGAGAATTCGATGTAGGATCTTTTGTCTTTCTGAAAGTATCTCCTTGGAAGGGAAAGATACGTTTTGGAAAGAAAGGGAAGTTAAGTCCAAGGTTTGTAGGACCTTTTGAGATTTTAAGAAGGGTAGGAGAAGTAGCCTATGAAGTAGCCTTACCTCCAGAAATGGAATGCATTCATAATGTGTTTCACATGTCTGTGTTGCGTCCTTATAAACCGGAGTATAAATACGTAATAGAGTATGAGTCTATCCAGATAGGGAAAGATTTATCATATGAGGAACTTCCAATTCAAATTATTAATAGGAAGGAAGAAGTTTTAAGAAATAAGGTAATACCTTCAGTAAAGGTGTTATGGAGAAACCACAATGCTGAAGAAGCAACGTGGGAACTCGAAAGTAAAATGAAGGAAAAATTTCCTCATTTGTTTATGTAATTATAAGTGAGATTCTGGGGACAGAATCCTTATAAGGGGGAGAGAATGTAACACCTGAGAAAATCGGATTTTTATGATAATTAAATTTTTATTTGATTATGTGAATTAAATGAATTTAATTGATTTATTTTGTGAGTAAGCTATGTGAAGGTCGTTCTATGACCTAGAATGTGCTAATATGGCTAATAATCTTGCTACGTGCTAGAATTAATTATTTAGAATTTCTGAGACGAAAATAAATGTTTTCCGAGAAATTTCCGTAAAAACACTATTCATCCGTTTCTGCTCGGGGAATTATTTTGAAATTTTGAGAAATGCATAATGATAGAATAATAAGATGAGATGAAATATCTAATAATATTTCATTTATGGCAAATGAAGTTTTTGCCTGCGGACTTAAAACCTTAGCGTTGAGTATAATGATTTCTGAGAAAGAAATGAGACGCGTAGAAGGAATTGCGATATTGATAAAGCGTGTGTTATACAAGTATGATACTATTTAGTATCTATGTATAATATGACGAGTAAATACGAAGTACAATACGATTATCGTACGAGTATTATACGGAAAGAATACGTGAATTATAAGTGTAGAATACGAGTAGTATTATGGAATTAAGTTAAGACTTAAAGTGAACCATTTAGAGTTGGATTATGCCAAGTCCAAGCAATTGTATATGTAAGCCCAATGAATTAAATGGTTAAGCCCAAACTAAAGCCCAATGTTAGAATGATTAAGCCCGATCCAAGAAAACCGAACCGTGGATCGAACCGGTGGGTCACTGAATGGGTAAAACCCATGGGGAAACCCATGGGGATGCCCCATGGGCATGGTGGGACAGCCACTTGGGGTGCAAGCTAAGAAAACTACTTGATCACCAAGTATTTTACTTGGTGACAAAGTGAGGAATAGTAAGGAGGTGGGGGATAAAGTCCTTTTTGCCTTCCATTTCAATTGTCTATAAATAGAAGGCAAGTTGGTTTATTTTTGGTTTTCCAAGAGTATTCAACATATATTTTGAGAGAGAGAAAGAGCTAGACTCAATCAAACAATCTACTTTGAAGTTTTGCTTTAGATTTTTTCAATAACACCAAGAATTCCTTAAGGTAATACTCCTTAATAGTAGTTCTATCTCTTTTGATTTCTTTAAGTATAGAGAATCATAAATGGGTGGTGTATGTCTATTATGATGGAATTAGGATGACTTGTTATAGATACAATCTTTATAAGTCATGAATTCATAGAAATCATAAGGGTTGATGTAGGTTTAAATCATGAAAATATTTATTGTTGAGGTTGATTGTTGATGAACAATTAAACTCCATCAATACTTAAATATGTACATCTTTCTTTGTTAGGATGTAGATATGAAATCAATGGAGCATTCCATGTGATTTGGCATATAGAACATTAGTAACGAAGTTATGGCGAATTTCACGAAAATAGGCGTTAAACGTCGAAACGTAGAAATTCTGGATTGGTAGTCGAAAGTTGTCGTGAGACTTGAAAACGTTATTTTTCAATGTCAACACGTGAGATAGGGAATTTTAGAGTCTTGGACTCAAGAATCGTCGGATTTTGACCTAAAACGAAGAAAACGAGTATTGAACGCTCATTAACGTTTACGAACGCTTAAAATTGATCTTAATAGTGAATTTTAAGTAACGGATTAGAAAGTGTAGAATTCTTATATGAACGCATAGAGTATGTCATTTATGATGTGTGGGCTTTTGAATGGACCAAATCGGACTTATAACAAAGAAGTTATGAATTCGAGAAACTCACCAAAAAATTTATTTTTCAAAGTTTTTAGATCGAGGTGCAGGCGCATGGCTGCTGATAAAGCTTTAAAGTGTCACGCACCTTGCAATGCTTTGAGATGAGTGTCGGGATTCATTGGAAAGTGAACTACAAATACCACTAGTATATGAAGGAGTCTCTCACGGAGCGCCTAGACCAGGAGCTTGGTATCGTAAAATGGCGCCAGAAGCGCTAATCTTGTATAGGAAGTCACACTGCCATGGCCGGAGGCGTAGTCTTTGTTAGATAACTTAGGTTTGAACTTCAAATGTTTAGAGACCTATAGGAGTTAAGTTTACACACTTAATAAGTGTACTAAAACTATTCCTATGTTACATATACTAAGGTATATGGTAATGAAACTCGGGAATTGAATGCATGTTATTAATTTATGAATGAAAAACACAAAGTGTTTTTAATAAACTATAATCGGTAAACAACATTGGTACTTTGCCAATGATAATAGAGTCCGGTTAATAACGTAAATTTGTTAATAAGCCGGGATGAAGGGTAATAAGTCGAATTGACTTTATTAAATAAATAAGTTAACAAAGACATAGAAGAGAAAGAAGTTGGTAGAAACATTGTGAGTAATTGTTTGGTAGCTAATTACAGTGTGCTATGTGAATATATCATGTAGATTCTATAAAGGCTGTGATCAGTCGATTAAGTTATTTGAAGACGCTGAAAGGTAAGTTTTCTTAACGCTTGTCATACTTTCAAGTTAGTCAAGTTTTATGTGATTCATTATGCTGAATTGCATAACTGATTTTAAAGAAAGGGTCAATGCCAGTTTTAACTCGGCTAGACTACTCAGAAGATTGATTTGTATACATACCTTTCTATATAGAAATGTTAACGCTATCTTATGCCAAGTAATTTGTACGGATTTGAAGGTAAGGTTTGTCTATGAACAAATAAAAGTATTTTTCATCGATTATTCGATGGGCACACGAGTTTGCCAAAACTTAAACGTAAATACGTTTAACGAATGAGTGTTGATCAACATAGAGTACTATAGGCCGATCACCTAGAAGTGCTCGTAAGTAATGCGGATGTACATCCTTAGTGCCATGATATCCTTTTCAAGTATAAAAACAGAAAGCTATTGTTCATGGTCTATCAACCGATTCAGAATTCCTAATCTATTCTATACTTTGGGAATTGACGTTATGTATTGTTAAAGTATTACTGTTTCATAATACTCATAACTATTTGTTCAGTTATGCATGATTTGTCATATAATTCACGAGTGTGGTATTAATGTTATCCTTTGTTAAACTTGTTGACCTTGTTATATACACATTCATTATATTGTGTTTTCAATGGAATGATTGTATAGTTATGAGTACCGTGTAGCACCATATGTCGGGTTGGAAGATTCCCAAATTTGGGGGCATCACAGGAAAGCAGTATAAATCAACAAAGCTTCAAAGATCATAAGATGTTAATAATTGCTATGTTGCAGAATCGTTGAGTTGGAGAATGCTATTGTTGACTCTACGAGTTCCACCAAAAGATTCACAGAACAAGTCTCAGTGACAGTGAGACTACTACGGTGGAAGTGAAGCAGCTTTAAAGAAGGACTTAACCAGAATAGAGCTTTACTCAACAAAGAGGAGAATGCCACTAAAGATGGCAGCCAAGCTGAGAGCCGAGAAGGCCAAGAAGATAGCATTCAGAAGAGTGGCTGAATACAAAGAAGATTAAGAGAGCCACTATACGAATCACCATGAACCTAAAGTGGCCCAAATCACAAAGCAGAACCATATACGCAAAACATTCAAGAAGGGTTCAGGGATTGCTAAGTGCCAGACGAAGTCTACCAAAAGCTCAGGGACTTAGCAAATCCAGATGGTGATGGTGCACAGCTGACCTCGGATGAAGATGAGCAGAGAAGAGTAAAGATCAGCTGCACCAAAGAAGATGTGGTCCAGACTCAAAGCAGAATGCAAAGAGGACCACACCAAGCTGCTAAGTACAAAAGATGTTCAGAGCCTAATGACATCTTAGCAGCTCAACACCAACAACAATTACAACAAGAAACCAGGGCCTGAGGGGTCCTTGTCCGGTGGGACTAAATGAAGTTCCAAGCCTGTTGGGCTTGAAGAGTTCCTAGGGAACTAGAGAAGTTCCAAGGCTGCTGGCCTTGAAGTGTTCTTAGTGAACTGAAGTCCCAATGCTGGTGGCCTTGAAGGAATCTTAGTGATTCAGGGTGCTGCCCTTCCTTAGTGGAAATCCTGCTAGTTGAAAGCAGAAGAGTGGATTAGGAGCCTGAGTCTCTGAACCACTTAAAACCCCTCTGTGTCTTTTACTTTATGTCATTTACTTTATGTACATTAACAATTATAACTGCTATGTATGTGTTAACTTCTTACTACTAAATTAACTCTACGAACAATGTATGATTGATTATGAATACATCAATGAAGGGGATCTTTTACTTATTCCGCTGTATTTGAAAAGATTCTTATGTTTGTCATATGCTACTTAATGAGCAATACAAAATAAATGAGAAATAGTATTTGAAAAATAAAGGATCTATTCAACCCCCCCCCCCCTTCTAGATCTATATTGTGCCTACTAGGAACTAACAATTGGTATCAGAGCAGGTTCTCATGATATATTCAAAAGCTAATCGCTTTGAGTCTGATCTTAGGCATTAACATTGTTCTAAACTTTGTTTAGTAGTAAGTCACTTGTTATATACAGATGAGCTCACACGTTGGAAATATTGTGTACAGGTAAATGTGTATATACACACCTGAAGCTGCTCAGATTGGTTCATTCTCTTGAGTGCCATTTCAACAAGACCAATCACTGCTTGCAGTCAATCTTCCATTCTGAAGACCAGGCTAGAAAAGCTTAAAAGATATCAACAAAAAGGAGTCAAACATCCACCGGCTTGAAAAGATGAAATGGCCATACATGCTAAATAATGCTTATCCAGAGAAGAAATAAGAACTTCTCAAACATGTGTCTGGCCAACCTGCAGCTGGATGTAAGCCTTGTAAACTCAAGGATGTCAAAGAACTTAAAAATGCTGACAATCTCTTAGCTTGCATCTTCAAGACTATGACTGATTGATTGAAGATCAATTGGAGCAACTAGCTGTCAGGAGCAAATGAGAAAACATGCACATCAATGCCTAAACTCAGTATGTTTAAGAAACTGACAGTAAAAAGGTACGGTTCCTCACTAATATAGATATGAACATCATATTTGCACCTTACTTATGAACTATAACAATTTTCCTTCAAGTATTCATAATATATCTAAAAAGGTGAAGAGAGAAAGTACATTGATGATGGAAACTCAAATGTCTATAAAATTTCTCTCCACCCAAGTTTTAGGTTGAAGATGACAACTTAAAAGAGACCTGAAATGGTTTTAAGAGCATCATAGGTCGGATGGATGTGAAGTAATCTTTGCTGATGGGTTAATTTGTTTGTACATCCTATGGTCTAAGTGTTTAATGACACACATAGTATGATCAGATCTACAAGAGAATCTTGAAGATTCATAGAAACTGATCACCTCCATGAATCAACCAGATACTAATAAATCGTAGAGTTGATTCTCACTCTGTGAACATTTAAACCCTGTGAACATAACCTAGCAAAAGATGAAACCATCAAAGAAAAAGAGTGTGTTAAAATGGCATATTTGACACACACTCACCACTATGCATCTTAAAAAATATTACCTAAGTTAATTTTATGTATGAATACGACTGATGGTCGTCAATATGATGATTATCCAAATATATGAGGAACAGGGGTTCAATATACTAACCTAGCAGGACACAATTAACCATGGGTACCAAAAATTAGAAATGTATAACCTGTACGTACTTGGTCTATTTGACCACACTAAGGAATGCTAAAGCAAAAGACTTCAGTCAAGAAGATTCAACCAGCAGAAGGCTTAGGACTGTTCAGAAATAATTCTGACGAAAACTCCTACATGTCAAAGTCTGTCGTTGATGACCTGCTGAGCTAATCTAAATGAAGCTCAAATGGATGCTAACCTTTTTATGAAAGCAGGCCACTCAACTAAAGATGAAGAAGGGTCTTAGATGCTCAAGCATGCAAAACTTGTCCTCAAGGAAGCCCACATCAGAGGACCATCGATCATCAAACATGAGAAACTTATTACGAGAGCAGAACTTCACAAGCACAAGCTGACAAGGAAGACTACGTTCGTAGTGCTATCAAAGGATCGAAGAATGATCAACTTTGAATATTTAATGACTTCAGCCATAAGGAGATATACAGGGATGCTTCCAAATGTATATTAAGGAAAAGAATCACACCTCACTGAAAAGACAGCATCAACCTTGGGCGAGTAGTGATCTGTTAAGGAACAACAACACTGAAATATTCTATGAAGCAATGTACCAGCTATAGAGTCCCAAAACTTTGTGACTGATGAACCAAATGAAGATCCATAGTCAGTAGGAACGTCTCAAAACGTACTACTGATAACCTATCAGCCACCCAACTCAAAATCGTGGAGTGCCTACAATCAAACATCTGATCGTAGTGTAAAAGCAGGAAGACACCACGATCACATCAAATGTAGTTGTTTGAAGTTGATAGAGGACCTCCTCACCAGAAAAGGTCAAAAGAGATATCAATGCAAATTACTCCTAAAGCATTTCTCCTGGAAAGTGCCTCAAGGACAAACCTGACCCTTAGCTCACTCTAAGAGGTTGGTCCTTCTTGAGCTACCTTAACCCAGAAGAATTGCTTAATCAAGTTCATCTCAAGGATCAAGACAGTCAACAATTGCAGAGTAGAGTTTGAGAGAACTCAACGATCGTGATGTAACCTCTTCGATCGCAGTATAACTTCAGCGATCGTAGAAATAGACAAATGCTCAAACATTCAGATTATGGGAGATAAGTTCGAACACTGGTTGGAAAGATGTCCTGCTAAAGAAACGTGCCCAAGGCTTCATGAAGTACATCAGTAGTTGAACCTTGCAGGTTCAAAATGAGAAGAATGTCATAATTATCCAATGCAACATCTCTCAAGTATTGATCGTTGAGTCAACAAAGGAAAACATAAAGTCCACATCTGCCTTATCATGCTGCTCTACGATCCAGAGAGGTCAACGGTCAATCCACGTCAATCAAACGTCTACTCTTCTAAAAGAGACATCTAACTGAAAAGTTAATGGGGAGTTACAGCTCATTACTGGACATCGTGCAACCAATGGCTAGTTGACATGTCAAAGCATATGCAGAGTCAGAAGGAACTGCCATAAAGACAAATTCAAAATCTGCAAATAGTTACCAGAACCTATTGAACCTCTCTCCCTCCCATTTTCAAACCCAAGAATCCCTTTCAAAGCCAAACCAATCAAACTTCCAGAGCCCAAATCACATTCAGCTAAATCCCTCTGAATCACATACCATATACCTTGAACTCCTCAAATGGCAGAATGGAATGTTATAACTGGTATCCAACTCGGGTTTACAAAGTTTGAAGAATCAGAGACGAAGTTCAAGGACATACTTGAGCTCGTAAAGAAAGTTGGGTTCTCTGAGTGCTTGGAGGCCAACACTCCAGTTTATACAAAGCTAGTAAAGCAGTTCTACTCAAATTCTTCAACGAATTCTGGGCTTCTGACCACTAAGGTGAAAGGATCAAGTCTAAAAATAAGAGCATCAGACATCAATCAATGTCTAGGGTTTCCCAATCAAGGTCTGATAAACCTGGATGAAGTCGACATTGAAGAAGGTAAGAGGCTAATGCAGTACCAAAGAAACCCTAGCCTGAAGGTCATGAAGAAGAAGGAATTTCCTAAGGAATTCAAGTTCCTTGCTGAAATAGTGGGAAAATTTATACTATGCAAGGACACTGCACACGACACTATACTCGATTAGCAGTTAAAGATTATGTCTGCGATAGTTCTGAAGAAGCAAATCAATTTTGGAGCCATCTTGCTCGATCAAATCTCCAAATGGATAGAAAGGCTGAGTTGGAGAAATCTACAGAGAAACCACTTACAAAAGTATTTCATGGAAGATTGCTAAGTATTGTGATGAAGAAGAAGCTGGGAAGCAAGATTAAGGATGATGAGGTTGAACCTCTAAATGTTCACAAAGTAATGTCTCCACAACTATTTATAAATTGGAAGAAAAATCCAAAGGAAAACAGGAGGCTGACACAAATTGAAAGTAGTAGAAAAGTCTCTACAAAGAAGAGAAAGGCAAACGAGGAAGAAAGCTCTGACTTTGATGACTCTACATCAGTTACTGCCACACTAGCAAAGAAGAAGTCTAAGAACGTGAAGAATGCAAAGGCTTCGTCAAGCTACGTCTCCACTAATAAGAAGAAACAATGAACAAAAGAAAAACCAACATCAACTGCTGCAAACCGAAAAAGAAGAAGAAGCAACAGATTTCTTCAAGAGACTTCAAGAAAGAGAGCTAAGGTGGTAAATAAACCAGCCCTAGTTTCCCCAAAAAAGTCTATCCAACAAAGAAGAACATGAAGAGTCTAAAGATTGGAAGGGAACTATAAGTTCAAAGATTTAACCCTCAAGGAGCAAGTTCAACAATGAAGAAAAAGTTGAATCTATGGAAGAAAGAACCAAGGGTGATGATGAAGAAAAAGAATATGCAAGTCCTGTGACTAACTCTCAGAGTACTCACTCTAAAGATGAAGAAAAACTGTAAGATGACCCATTTGAATCACCAAATGCAAATGCTCCAACAAGCCCTCATGATGGCTTAAAAGATGATGAATTCAAAAAAGGAACACATGCCCCTGCCAATGATGAAAATCAAGGAAGCTTGCCTGATAACTTAAAGGCTTCAAAGTCTGAAGAAGAAGAAGTATCTGATTCACCCATAGTTGAATCTCCAAGGAGAAGGAAAAGCTATAGACTACTAGCTAAATTTGCCTCTAACAAGAAATGTGACCACTCTAATGCAGTCATTGAAGTAAGTGATAATGAATCTGAGGAAGAAAGTGTTGAAGATGGAACTAGTTATGAAGAAAATAAATCCAAGGAAGATACTGCTGAAGAAGGTTCTGAAAATGAAATTCTACAAGAAAAAAACACTGATGAATTTGATGAAGGAAGTCAGCAAGATTCTGGATCAAAAAGGGAAGAAATAGAGAAAGATTTTGATTCTGCATCTCAGAAATCAGAGGAGCCATAATACTATCCTGTTCTTTCTCCAGCTAGAATCAAAAGAAGAATAATAGTAGAAGTCTTTGATGAACAACTAGCTGAACCAGCAGCAAGATGGAAAAATCATGGAAATGAACAACTTCGAGTTGTAAGAATGACTACAGATGAAGTGCTTCATAACTGGAAAAATATGGAGTTAGATTGCACAACTATATTGTACAATTCTGAAGATCTTCTGTTGAGATGGTTCTTTCCATGGATGCCTTGGCTAAAAGCACATAATGAGAGAGATGAGAGTTACTTCAGCTGGTGCTACTCTCAGTTCCCAAATTTGGAACTGGTGTCACAAAACTTCCCCAGGGTAAAGAAGTTTGCAAACATGATGATCAATGACCAGCCCCATTACAAAGTCTATTGACATGCTGGCAATCACTATATTCCCTACGATCGTAGAGTGAACTCTGAAGGCAGAAGGTTTATGACCAAGGAGATAATCGTAGAGTCTGTTCACTCTATCACTGATAGTGTTCAAGTTGAAGATAAGAAGCCTTCATCTTCTCAATCACTGTTGCCCAACATCCCTTCATCTTCCAATGTCGATTGGTGCTCAACGATTTTTCAGATTGTCAACACTTTTGAAAATTTATCCAAGGATGAAAATCGTACAGTCCAAGCTAGTGTTCAACAAGAAGTTGCCAGACCAGATGACCAAATTCCTATGGAGCAGGAGCTATTGAGGAATTCTGCTGAGCTGATTAAAAAGATATCTCTAATCAATGAAGAGTCAAAGATGATGACAGCAACAGAAGATAACCCAGTTCAAGACAGAATTCAAACCACTATGGCAGATGTATCTCTTAAAATTAAAGAGAGAGATCACATCTATCTGCAGGCCATACATGATCAAAAGGCTGAAGCTCTACGAGCACAGAAAGTAAATAAAGAACAACTAAATGTCCTCTCTGACAAGATTGATAACATGAATCAGTCCTTATCTATGCAACTTGAGTTAAGCCAACAAGAACTCAAGATTGAAGTTGGTAACTCCTCTTATCTAATGGAGCATGTGACACTCCCAGATCCGGGTATCTTCTAACCTGACAGATGGTGCTACACGGTACTACCATTCATATACTCATTCAATTGAAAAGTCTTAAAATAACTAATATATCTTCTATATATTCAAAATAATATTACATTTCCCAGGTTCTTTATAATCCATTCATTTTTTCTTGTCATCATATTTAATATATTACAGACATTAAACTATACTATTACATAAGTAATCTAAGGGTTCGTCTTCGCCTTGCCCTTGTCCTTACCAGAGCCTTCGGTCCGCTCGATCTTAGCTGTGTTCATATGGTTCAAGCAAGAGTGAGAATGACTAGGTCATCAAGTACTACAATTCTAATAAACAACATGCTTGAAACATAGAACTCATATATCTTCAGTGACTGAACAATAGTTACAAAGTACTATCGATAATTTAAAACAGCACTTCTTTTCATTCAAAATGTTTTACAACAACAATATTCAGTAGAATAAGAATTATGGATCAAGATTATGAGCATTTCGTAATTTCTTTTGAAAAGGACAACCCATCACTAAGTCCGTAAGTCAGGCATAGCTTACGAGCACTTCTGGGTGATCAGCCCATAGTACTCTATGTTGATCAACAATACATTCATTATACGTGTATACATTTAATTTGTGGCAACCTCATGTACCTGTCGTTAAACGACACAAACATTTTAGCATACTCGGTCTTCGATTGAAAACCACACCAATATAACTCGGTACACATTATCATGCTTGATAGAAATATAATCTAAGGCTAGCCGAAAGAATTGGCTTAGACTTCATCATTCAAGACTTCATGCGAAAGAATACATGAATTACAAAGCTTGTCCAGACTGAACTGAAACAAGGGTTAGAATACTTTCCTTCAGTGTCTGCTTACTGATTATCACACGTACACTTTAGGTCTCTAAGTTTCTACAATACATGATCATATAACGTACCACATTAGGTCATATATAATCAAGTATGTATACTATTATATCTTACCCTTCATCTCAATCTAAATCATGACTTAGATCTGTTATTATGGTTTTCGGCTTTTCGTTATGTCATTCACATTACGTTCAAATTCAAGTGATTATTAACTATTAATCATCATACATAAGGTTTAAAAGTACCTTATAATATCTTATTAAGTTCCTTAGTTAATTATTACTAAGTAACTGTTCAAGTTATACTCATAACCATTCTTTACTGTCCACATTCTAGGGTTGGCACTGCGGCACCACCCATTGCTCTTCAAGTCGCGCTACGGCGCGAGTTAACACTAGGTACAGATCGAACTCATTACATTGAGTTCTTACTCTTCAGTCGTCTTGCGATGGTGCTTGAGTTAGCGATGTACTTTCGACCTTTGTGTGCGTGCATTGCAGTGCCACTCATTTGGCCTTGGGTTGGCGTCGCGGCACCAACTCTGTGCCTTAGAAAATTTGCAGCTTTTGCAAATTTGGCGAAACTCCCGGACGCATAACTTCTTCATTATAAGTCTAAATTGGCTCGTTCAAAAGCCTACGATTCAAAAATTACATACTCTATGCGTTCATGCAAGAATTTTATCTATTTGACTTCATTTGCTAAAATTTCACCTATTAATTCATTTTTAACGAAAACGATAAACGTCCATGAATGTTCAACGCTCGTTTCTTCGTTCTAAGTCGGAATTCGGTCATTTTTGAGTCTACAACTCTATAATGCCAAATATGACTTGTCTCCATCTAAAACCAACGTTTCTGACTTCAAACACAAAATACCACTTCCATTCCGAGAATTTCACGAATTCGACGATTATCGTCTAATCGTGTGAATTTTGGTAAAACTTCATTACTAATGATTCTAAATGGATCTTAACCAACATATGAACATTAAAAGTTACTTATTACACCAACTTGTTATCAAAGTAGGTTTTGACATATTCTCATAAGTCAATGACATAATCAACTTATTAACTACATATTCTCATGCTTATGACTTACTATGAACTTAAGTCCATCAATTAATATTCTCATACTATATTGAACATACTAACATCATATAACAAACATATGACAAGTTCTTCACAAGTTTTATCAACTTATTAGGTTCAAGTTGCTTATTCAACTTATTCGGCTGAAGTTCATTCATTAAAGACTTTTTATAGGTTCTTAGCAAACAATCCCACTTCTCTATCAATCCTATCATAGAAGAGATAAAGATATAATAGACATGAGTCTTGCCCTAGAAGCACTTGTACTTTTCTTCTCTTTGGAAACTAACAAAGAGCTTTTGACTTATTCTTGACTTGTGTGGCTTATTCTCTCTAACCAAAAAGCTACTTATCTTGAGAGGAGTTGGATGAAATGAAACAACCAACAAATGAATTATGAAGCTTGGTATTTATAGGCTTGGCTAAGTTAGGGTATTATGGACATTAGGAAATTTCACCTCCTTAACTAACCTCCTCAACCTCCACCTCCTTACTATTCATCACTTTACAACTAAGTAACTTGCTTAGCACAACACTTGCTCATAACACAAAAAGCTTGCCCATCAAGACTACCCACTTTACACTTGGTTTGCTCCATGGATCATGGCTAGTCATATTGGGCTTGCTAATTATCTAGCTTATTCCTTGTTGGGCTTATACTACAATAGTTTGGACTAGTGACTTATCAAACACTTGGGCTTGAGTATCACTTTCCATTGGACTTCTACCAATAAGCTAATAATCCTACAAGTCCATTACCTTTAATTAAACAACTTAACATATATACACCACATATAATTCTCGTATGCTAGCTCGTGCAATCAATTGTAATATACATCATTCCATTCTTCATACATAATAGTATAATACATCGTATTATACTTACGCTCATTACTTCGTACAATGCCTACACATCATACGATTACAACTTCTTTTCCTTAATGCTTAATAAACCTAACATACCCAAATTAGGTCCGCATTCGAAATATTACGTTTTTCATACTTAGATTATTAATACATAATGAATCTTACCTCGATATTATAATGTTACGTATTTCTCGGAAGTTCAAAAATAATTCCCGAGCAGAAATCGATGAATAGTGTTTTCAGAAAATTTCTTGGAAAGCTTTTATTTTCATCTTAGAAATTCACACACTTTAATTCTCTCACGTAGTTAAAATACTACGTCATTTCTATGTTTCTAGGTTATAGAACTACATTCATCTTATCAACACGCAATAATAATAAATAATATTATTTTATTCATATTTAAAAGAATTTACAAATGTTAGATTTTCCGGGGCGTTACAGAGCAGCTTATGTCCAACATGGAATAGCTCTCTCAATTGATTAATGACAAATAGGGGGAGAAAAAGAGGCATAGAAAAAGGCAGAGTAAGAGGCATTCAAGAAAGGGCAAGGAGAGCAGGAGCAGACAAATCAAGAAGACAAAGAAGAAGAAAGTAGAAGAAGAAGATGGTTCCTCATCTGAGGGGGAGCCAAAGGATGATAAGCCTAAGACTGAGGGGGAGCCAGAAGAAGAGGAGAAGGAGGAGAAAACAAATCAAATAGATGAGTAGCTGATCAACAGACATCCTGGAAATATACATGGAGCCAAAGAGGTACATCTCTAACTAGTTAGGTATGTTCTGGATCCAGGATGTAAAATGTCATAGTGTATTAAAATTAATTATTATTATAAATAACATTCATAATTATTAGTTTTAGAAATACAACAGCTCACTGTATATAAGGTTCATTCATAACATGCATATGCACTTATTGTTTTTGTCATAATCAAATAGGGGGAGATTATCAAGAATAAACATGTGAATGATATTCCTATTTATATATGATTTGATTATGATATATATGTGAATGAATATGCAAGTATGCTTGCATTAAGAAAAGTTGTAAAGTTCTTTGATAGATTATAGATACATATGTACAAGGACTTAGAATGAATTGATCAAATATGTTAGGTTGATCCTACATAAGCAAAACAGCTCTGTAAAGTCCTTAAAAAGAAATGATGTACAATGACTATAAACATAGAGAGATCAAATATGTTAGGTTGATCTTGTGATGTAATAGATTGGCTTGTCTGATCGTCGAGCACTGCACCAGAAATCGTAGTCTGCCAGAAGAGTCAAGGATAACTCGAGAGCTATCGAGGCAAAATCGTAGTCTGCAAGATAGTAGATCTCGGAATTCGTAGACTTCCAGGATAGACGGGGAAGGATCGTAGTGTGTCGAGTAAAGCTTCCTCGGAGCCGTAGTCTGTCGAGGAAGTCATATTCAGAATCGTAGAGACAGCCTGCCTACGAGCCGACTGAGCATCTGCCGAAGTCAAGTCAAGAATCATAGACTACACTCGGGGTTGTAGAGTCTACTAACAGTCAAGTCAAGGATCGTAGACTACACTCAGAGTAGAAGAATCTATTGATCGTATCAAAGGTAGAGATCGTATTCGAACAAGATCAGATGAAGACAACAAGCACAATGATAGAAATCGTAGTGTCAAGATCTGATCTCGGAGTCGTAGTGTCTGCACAGCCAAAGCTGAATCGCAGAGTGCAGAGCTAAGACCTCAACAGATGTTCTCACAAAGTCAAAGTAGAATCGTAGAGCAAACATGATTCTCAACAATTGAGCACTCCCAGAATATCCAAAGGAATGAAGTCTCTGTTTGGTACTACAAAGATACATCTCACCTAAAGGAAGCCAGAGTGCACTAGAAGATCTAAGCATCAACCCAATAAGCATCCAGATTGAGTTGTGAAGCCATTCAAGATGAAGTCTTTCACAAGATGCTCATAAGAAGACTTCAGTAGCTGACAAAGGAAAGTCAGCTGAATAGTCACAAAAGGACTAATATAACTTCTATATATCCAAAATAATATTATATTTCCCAAGTTCTTTGTAACCCATTCGTTTGTTCTTGTCATAATATCAAATATATTACAATCGTTCACCTATAATATTACATAATTAATCTATGGGTTCGTCTTCGCCATGCCCTTGTCCTTGCAGGAGCCTTGGTCAAGCTCGATCTTGGTACGTGTTCATATTGTTCAAGCAAGAGTGAGCATGACTAGCTCAGCAAGTACTATAATTCTAATAAACAACATACTTGAAACATAGAACTCATATATCTTCAATAACTGAACAATAGTTACGAAGTACTATCGATAATTCAAAATAACACTTCTTTTCCTTCAAAACGTTTTACACAACCATACTCAGTAGAATAACAATTATGGCTCCAGTTTATGAGCATATCATTAGTTCTTTTGAAAAGGACAACTCGACACTAAGTCTGTAAGTCCGTCATAGCTTACGAGCACTTCTGAGTGATCAGCTCATAGTACTCTATGTTGATCAACACTACATTCATTAAACGTGTGTACGTTTAAGTTGTGGCAAACTCACGTGCATGTCGTTAATTGATAAAAACATTTTAGCATACTTGGTCTTAGATTGAAAACCATGCCAATATAACTTGGTAACAATAATCATGCTTGATAGATTCATAATATAAGTCTAGCCGAAAGAATTGGCTTTAGACTTCATCGTTAAAAACTTCATGCAAAAGAATACATGAATTACACAGCTTGTCCAGACTAAACTTGAACAAGGGTTAGAATACTTGCCTTTAGCGTCTGCTTACTGATTAACACACGTACACTTTAAGTCTCTATGATTCTACAATACATAATCATATAACGTACCACATTAGGTATTATACAATCAAGTATGTATACTATTATATCTTACCCTTCATCTCAATGTAAATCCTAACTTAGATTCATTTTTTAGGGTTTCTGGCTTTCATTACGTCATTCAAATTCTGCTCATCTTCGATTGATTATTAACTCTTAATCAACATGCATTAGTGTCTTACAAGTACCTTACAATGCCTTAATCATGTTATGATTACATCTTACTTCATTACTAACAAGTTCTCTTTTCTTCTACACTTGAAACTATTCTTCACTATCAAATTTCTTGGGTGGCCTTGTATGGCCAAGAATTACTACGTGTCTCATATTTGCTGCATGTGAGTTAGCGGTGTACTGAGGTTTGGCCTCGTCTTTGCTGTGGTATGGGCCTTTTAGGCTTAGTCGTCGCGCTTGTGGCGCGGACTCTGTGCCTCAGACAATTATGCAGTTTTTAAATTTTTACGAACTTCCCGGATGAATAATTTCATCGTTTTAAGTCCGAATTGGTTCGTTCAAAAGCCTACGGTTCAAAAATTTCACAATCTACGCGTTCATGCAAGAATTTTATCTATTTGACTTCGTTTGCTAAAATTTCACCTATGAGTTCATTTTTATCGAAAGCGATAAGCGTTCGTGAGCGTTGGCGCTCGTTTCTTTGTTCTAAGTCGAATTCGGTCATTTTTGAGTCGCAACTCTATAATGACTAATATGACTTGTCTCCATCGAAAACCAACATTTCGACTTCAAACACAAAAATCGACTTCCATTCAGAGAATTTCACGAATTCGACGATAATAAATCAATCGTGTGAATTTAAAAGCTACATTCTTAATGATTCTAAATGAATTTCAACCAACATAAGATCATTACAAGTTATTTATTAACCCATCTCATAAACAAGGTAGGTTTGACTCATTCTCATAAGTCATTAACTTATCTGACTTATGAACTAAAATCTACATGTTCATGACTTATGAACAACTTAAGTCCTTCAATCAAAGTTCTCATGCTATAATCAACATACTAATCATCATATGACAACTTATAATAAGTTCTTCATGGCTCTAGCAACTTATTAATGTTCAAGTTGCTTATTCAACTTATTCGGCTTAGGTTCATTCCTTATTAACTTATTACATGATCTTAGCATAAATTTTCATTAATAACACTTCCCTTATCAACCTATTCTAATAGAGATGAAAGAATATTGAACACAAGATCAATACCTTTGAAGTCTAACTTCTTCTTCTTGGAAATCTAACAAAAGAAGATTCGTCTTAAAAGTGCTTATTTGCTCTACCAAATAAGTGGCTTATATTTGAAAGGAAAGTTGGATGAAAATAATAACCCTCAAAATGAAATGAAGCTCTTGTATTTATAGGTAACTAAGCTTAGGGCATTTTAGACATTAAATCACCCACCTCCTTATTACACCTCCTCATTTCCACCTCCTCAATCATCCACCTCCTTACTATTCATTGTGTGCTCATCACTTCACTTTCTCACCACACATTATGTTTGCCCATCAAGCTTACCCATTTCCTACTTGGTTTGACCCATGGATCATGGCTAAATCATTGGGCTTTGATAATTAATCTAGCTTCTCTCTTAATGGGCTCATGCTACAATAGTTTGGGCTTATGATAATCAAACACTTGGGCTTGATGATCACATACATTGGACTTCTATATTAGACTATCAATCCTACAAGTCCATTACCTTAAATTATATAACTTAACCTTTATACCCATGTATAATCTTCATATACTTACTCGTATATTAATTCGTAATATACATTACCTCATTCTTCATACATAATAGTACAATACATGGTATTATACTTACATTCTTTACTTTCATATAATGTATACACATTATATAATCACAACTCTCTTCCTTTAACGCTTAATAACCTAACGTTCCCAAATTAAGTCGCATGCGAAATATTATGTTTTCCATACTTAGGTTATTATTACATAATCGATCTCACCTCGATATTATAACATTTCGTATTTCTCGGAAGTTCAAAAATAATTTCGGCGAAATCGATGAATAGTGTTTTTCAAAACATTTTTTTCGTTTAGAAAAAACATTTATTTCGCGTTTAGAAATACTACTGACGTTACGGCGTTTCTAGGTTATAGAAACGACCTTCATCTTCTCAATACTGTAATAATAATAAATAATATTATTTTATTCATTATTAAAAGTAATTACAAAATATTCGATTTTTCTGGGCGTTACACTCTCTCCCCCTTATAAGGATTTTGTCCCCAGAATCTCGCTTAAAAGAAAAAAATTACACAAAGAAATGCGAGTAATTCTTTTTCATCATTTCTTCTAACTCCCACGTTGTTTCTTCTGCATCGTGGTTCTTCCATATCACCTTCACGGAAGGTATGACTTTATTTCACAGAACTTGTTCTTTTCTATCGATAATTTGAATCTACGTTTCCTCATACGTTAAGTCCTTCTCGACATGGATAGGCTCATATTCTATCACGTGCTTATAATCCGGCTCATAGGGACGCAACACGGATACGTGAAATACATTATGTATTCGTTCTAGGTCTAGAGGTAACGCTATCATATAAGCTACCTCACCCACCCATTTTAATACTTCGAAAGGTCCTATAAACCTCGGACTTAATTTCCCCTTCTTTTCAAAACGTATCTTTCCTTTCAAGGGAGATACTTTTAGAAATACATACGAACCCACTTCAAACTCTCGATTCTCTCTATGCGGATCCGTAAACTTCTTCTATCTGTCTTGAGCTGCTAGAAGACGCATCTAAATCTTCTTGACAATATCCGCTGTCTGTTGCACCAATTCTGGTCCCAACATTCGGCGTTCTCCTACCTCATCCCAATACAGTGGCGTACTACATTTTCTCCCATACAAAGCTTCATAAGGTGGCATACCTATGCTTGCATGATAACTATTGTTATACACAAACTCCACTAATGGTAGATGATCGTCCCAACTACCTTTGAAATCCATGACGCAAGATCTTAGCATATCTTTTAACGTCTGAATTGTCCTCTCGCTCTGTCCATCCAAATGCATGGATGATCGTTGTACTCTTCAAGCTGCGTTCCCAAGCGCTCTTGTAGACTCCTCGAAAGTTCGGCGTGAATCGTGGATCACGATCGACCACAATCGATCTTGGCACTCCATGTCTAGAGATTATTTCCTTAATATAAAGTCTACCTAATTGGTCTAAGTTATACTTAACCCTAATTAGAAAAAAGTGAGTCGACTTCGTTAACCGGTCCACTATTACCCAAATCGCATCATACCCCTTCTGAGTAGTCGGAAGTCCTACCACAAAATCCATCGTGATATTCTCCCATTTCCACTTTGAAATTTCTAATGACTGTAACAAGCCACTAGGTCGTTGATGTTTGGCCTTAACTCTTTGACAAGTTAAGCACCTACTAACGTATTCGGCTATCTCTCTCTTCATGTTCGGCCACCAGAAACTCTGTCGAAGATCTTGATACATCTTAGTGCTACCAGGATGAATCGAAAACCTTGAACTATGAGCCTCTTGTAGAACCTGCTCCTTTAATTCCGTCTCATTTGGAACCCAAATTCTTCCTTCAAATCTCAATAACCCCTCGTTATCAAGACTATATTTACTATCCTTTTCATTGGTCAGCCGCTCCTTTATACGGTCACACTCATCAGTTTTGAGTTGCACCTCCTTGACTCTTTCTACGTTGGTAGATTGCATCTCTGTTGCAAACAACATTTGTCCCATTTCACTTGGCAGCTTCATTTCCCACTCCACCCTAGCCATCTCTGTTATTAACTCAGTTTGAGCCGTTAACAAAGACAACTTTTCCCGACCCTTCCTACTTAGGGCTTCGACAACTACATTGGCTTTTCTCGTGTGATACAGGATTTCACAGTCGTAATCCTTTATCAACTCCAGCCATCTCCTTTGCCTCATATTCAACTCCTTCTGTGTGAAGATATATTTTAGACTTTTGTGGTCCGTGTATATCTCACATTTTTCTCCATAAAAATAATGTCTCCATATCTTTAGAGCAAAAACTCTGCTGCGGCGATTCGAGATCATGAGTAGGATAAACTTTCTCATAATCCTTCAGCGCCTAGATGTATCTGTAATGACCTTGTCATGCTACATGATGAAACGCATAACCAAGTCCTCTATGCGAATCATCGCTATAAACTACGAAATTTCCTGTGTCATCGGGTAATGACAAAACAGGCGCTTCACTCAACCTCTTCTTCAATTCCTGAAAACTATCCTCACATTTCTCCGTCCATGCGTACTTCACCGTCTTCCTCGTCAAGTTAGTCAACGGAGTAGCTATCTTCAAAAAATCCTGGATAAATCTTCGATAGTAACCCGCTAACCCTAGGAAACTCAGCACCTCAGTCGGCGTTTTCAGTTGTTCCCAATTCATCACGGCTTCCACCTTCGCTAGATCCACTGAAATCCCCTCATGGTCAATGACATGACCTAAAAACTTCACCTTCTCTAACCAAAATTCACACTTCGTGAATTTCGCATACAACTTCTCCTTCCTTAATGTCTCTAACACTAATCTTAGGTGTTCAGCATGATCTTTTGGCGTCTTAGATTAGACTAGAATATCACCTATAAACACCACGACGAATTTGTCCAAATATTTTTGAACACTCTGTTCATCATATCCCTTAATGTAGCTGGTGCATTTGTCAACCCAAACGACATCACTAAAAACTCGTAATGACCATAACGAGTCCTAAATGTTGTCTTTGGCACATCCTCCTTCCTAACCTTCAATTGATGATACCCCATTCTTAAATCTATTTTAGAAAAATACTTAGCCCCTTTCAATTGATCAAAGAGATAATCGATCCTGGGCAATGGGTATTTATTTTTTATCGTTAACTTGTTCAATTCTCTATAGTTGATACAAAGTCTTAACGATCCGTCCTTCTTCTTGACAAACAGTACCGGTGCTCCCCACGGTGAGACACTCAGTTGAATGTACTTCCTGTCCAATAGTTCTTACAACTGCACCATTAACTCCTTCATCTCTACTGGCGCCATACGATACGGTGCCCTAGAAACTGGTGCCGCTCCTGGCACAATGTCTATCACGAATTCTGTCTCCCTATCCGGTGGAAGACCAGGCAATTTACTCAGAAATACATCGGCGAATTCTCTCACTATAGGTATTTGTTCCATGGTTGCTACCACTCTTTGGGTATCAACAACATGGCACAGATAACCTACGCACCCCTTCCTCAATAATTTCCTAGTTTGTGTCATGGTTAAACAACACGAGCGTCCCGGATGATCTATTCGTAAAATACTACCCGAGGTTGTTCTAACGTCTTAATGTTCACACATTTCTTTTGACAATCTATAATTGCCCCATGGTTTACTAACCAATCTATTCCGAGAATTACACCGAATTCTCCTAACTTTATTGGTAATAAATCTACCGATAATTTACAACCCCGTATATCTACGCAACAACTCCTATGAACATTTTCAATAGGAATTATCTCTTCGTTTGCTACCTTAATATTTAAAGGTATAAGCAACTTTTTGGGAAGTAATCCTAATCGTCTAGCAAAATCGCATGCTATAAACGAACAAGTAGCACCCGAATCAAACAGCACATACGCATTGATATCGTTGATCAAAATAATACCTGCAACGACGTCCCCTGATGCAACCGCATCTTGGACTATCATGTTTAAGGTACAACCCATCGGCCTACCGGCTGCGCTGGACCACTAATAGCTAACTTACCGCTATTAGCGCCGCGGTTCCCGTCCGTCCCCTTCTTCGGGAAGTTCTTCGCCATGTGGTTAGTTGATCCATACATAAAGCATCCATGGTTCTTCTTCGGACTTGGACAATTGGGCGCAATGTGCCCCTCACATCCTGATTGTTGTGAGGCGGCCTTCCCTTGAGAGAGACTCTAGGTGAGTCTTCCCAGGTCTTCTGAGCCTCCATTCTTCTCTTGGTCTCCTTGCTTCACTCTGGTATTCCAGAGCTAAATACCTTCCTCTTGACCCTCGCCACTTCCTTTGGCTCCCTCGATCTTGACTCTCCGTCAACCTTTCCCTTATTCTTCTTTTCTTTGTGGTATTGGCTCAACGCCTCACAACCACCTTCGGCGATTATTGCCTTCTCTAAAACGGTTCCAAAAGAAGTACATTGAAACACCGAAATACGGTTATAGAGCCAGGGTTTCAAGCCCTTCTCGAACCGTCGCGCCTTCCTCACCTCGTTATCCACTTGGTGTGGAGCGAACCTCGCCAGTTCATTGAACTTGGCAGCATATTGAGGAACCGTCATGTCCCCTTGTTTCAACTCGAGAAACCTCATCTCCATCCTTCCCTGCATGCTCGTGGGAAAGTAGTTCTCGAAGAATATCTCCTTGAACCTATCCCACGTCAAATTCGCTATCCCAACCCTAGCCCGATTGCCTTCCCACCAAAAGTTGGCCTCTCCCTTCATCATATAGGTCGCAAAGGCAACCTTTTGGGCCTCGTCAACATTTGTAATTACAAATGCCTTCTCTATTTCCTTAACCTACGTTTGGGCTTCGATCGGGTCCGTAGTTCCTTTGAACTCCGGCGGAACCACGCTTTTGAAATCCTTAAAGGTCGTAGCTCGTGCTATTCCCGGATTTACGGGGATATTAGCCCATGTTCTATTAAATGCGACGGTTATTAAGTTAACAAACTCCTGTATCGGATTAACCGGACCACCCTCCGGTTGATTTACGTTCATACCTTGATTACATTACACTCTTCTAGGCGGCATTTTACTGATACAATAAACACATTGCGTTATTATTCCCTTCTTTATTACTTATCATTAATATTAAATGATAATGTCAACATCCATAACACATTGCTTTCCATAAAAAGATCTTTATATTCATTCTCATAGTATAATACTACATTGGTTACATACGACCTAAAGTGATTACATTACTTTCCATTATCGCTTTCCAAAAATTGGGATTTACAAAAGACTACCCTTTACTATACAAAAGGGCTTTACGTCACTCTCGCTTACAAAATGTTTACATACTACCTTAAATACCACTAATCTACATACGCCTCAAGGCATTATCGAAATCTGCCTTGGCAAGAGGCCAAGTGATGATATCACGGCTAATAGTATGTCGTGTTTGCCCCACCTCTACTGAGGATATCCGGCTACTACATCTTTGAAAATCCGTATGAGAACTCTTATAGATATAGGACATTTTTCCTATCTTCTGCACCTTAGTCTTTAGCTCCTCCTTGAGCTCAAAGACCTCGTGCTTTAAATCATGGACTTTGTCCTTAGTCAAAATTCGTTCATCATGCTCCTATTCCCACATGGACTCGACATCAGTCTTGTCCTCTCTAACAATTTGGAGCTCTGCCTTCAGCTCCTTAACTTCCTGAGAGTAATGGATATTTCTATCCAACACTGACATGAACAGAGACATCATCGACCCCCTAGGAGCTATCTCAGTTGCTATAGCTACTAGGTTAAAGGAGACTGTCTCTACCTCCTCCTCTATCATCCGTCACAAACAACGACATATAGTCAGCTTCCTCTGAGTCTCCGGACTCAATAATCACTACATCTGGCTCTACTGCTATAGGGTTCGGTAAAACCTCTATTTGGTTCACCGACTTTTCACTAATGGCTTGATCACTAAAAACATCTCGTTTACTCCTGACATCTACACAACACAATTAAGTTGATTAGTACACGTTAGTAGAATAATAAAAACACATAACATAATTATAATACATTTTTCTAAGATTATTTTCTTCTTGTACTTATTTAACTCCTCTTAAGGTTATGACTTTAAGGTTTTTAATTCCCTCCCTTAAGTTTTATAACCTAATGCTTTGATACCAACCTGTGACGCCCCCAAATCCAGGTCTCTTCCAACCAGACAGATGGTGCTACACGATACTACCATTCATTCATTCATTCACCTGAATAGTCACAAAAGGACTAATATAACTTCTATATATCCAGAATAATATTACATTTTCAGGTTCTTTGTAACCCATTCGTTTGTTCTAGTCATAATATCAAATATATTACAATCGTTCACCTATACTATTACATAATTAATCTATGGGTTCGTCTTCGCCATGCCCTTGTCCTTGCCCAAGCCTTTAGTCCGCTCGATCTTGGCAGTGTTCATATTGTTCAAGCAAGAGTGAGCATGACTAGCTCAGCAAGTACTACAATTCTAATAAACAACATACTTGAAACATAGAACTCATATATCTTCAATAACTGAACAATAGTTACGAAGTACTATCGATAATTCAAAATAACACTTCTTTTCCTTCAAAACGTTTTACACAACCATACTCAGTAGAATAACAATTATGGCTCAAGTTTATGAGCATATCATTAGTTCTTTTGAAAAGGACAACTCGGCACTAAGTCTATAAGTCCGTTATAGCTTACGAGCACTTCTGAGTGATCAGCTCATAGTACTCTATGTTGATCAACACTACATTCATTAAACGTGTGTACGTTTAAGTTGTGGCAAACTCACGTGCATGTCGTTAAACGACAAAAACATTTTAGCATACTTGGGCTTCGATTGAAAACCATGCCAATATAACTTGGTAACAGTAATCATGCTTGATAGATTCATAATATAAGTCTAGCTGAAAGAATTGGCTTTAGACTTCATCGTTAAAAACTTCATACGAAAGAATACATGAATTACACATCTTGTCCAGACTGAACTGGAACAAGGATTAGAATACTTGCCTTTAGCGTCTGCTTACTGATTAACACACGTACACTTTAAGTTTCTATGATTCTACAATACATAATCATATAACGTACCACATTAGGTATTATACAATCAAGTATGTATACTATTATATCTTACCCTTCATCTCAATGTAAATCCTAACTTAGATTCGTTATTTAGGGTTTTCGGCTTTCATTACGTCACTCACATTTCGCTCATCTTCGATTGATTATTAACTCTTAATCAATATGCATTAGTGTCTTACAAGTACCTTACAATGTCTTAATCATGTTATGATTACATCTTAATTCATTACTAACAAGTTCTTTTTTCTTCTACACTTGAAACTATTCTTCACTATCAAATTTCTTGGACTGGCACCGTGGTGCAGTGGCGCCAAGAATTACTCTATGTCTCGTATTTGTGGTGCGAGTTAGCGATGTCTGAGGTTCGACCTTGCTTTGTGGCTTGGGCCTCTTAGGCTTGGAGTTGGCGCAGCATGTGTGGACTCTGTGCCTCAGACAATTATGCAATTTTTAAATTTTTACGAACTTCCCGGAAGCATAATTTCATCGTTTTAAGTCCGAATTGGTCCGTTCAAAAGCCTACGGTTCACAAATTTTACAATCTAAGCGTTCATGCAATAATTTTATCTATTTGACTTCGTTTTCTAAAATTTCACCTATGAGTTCATTTTTATCGAAAACGATAAACGTTCGTGAACGTTCAATGCTCGTTTCTTCGTTCTAAGTTGGAATTCGGTCATTTTCAAGTCCGCAACTCTATAATGACCAATATGACTTGTCTCCATCGAAAACCAACGTTTCCGACTTCAAACACAAAATACGACTTCCATTCCGAGAATTTCACGAATTCGACGATAATAAATCAATCGTGTGAATTAAAAATAAAGCTACATTCTTAATGATTCTAAATGGATTTCAACCAACATAAGATCATTACAAGTTACTTATTAACCCATCTCATAAACAAGGTAGGTTTTGACTCATTCTCATATGTCATTAACTTGTACAACTTATGAACTAAAAATCTATATGTTCATGACTTATGAACAACTTAAGTCCTTCAATCAAAGTTCTCATGCTATAATCAACATACTAATCATCATATGACAACTTATAATAAGTTCTTCATGGCTCTAGCAACTTATTAAGGTTCAAGTTGCTTATTCAACTTATTCGGCTTAAGTTCATTCCTTATTAACTTATTACATGATCTTAGCATACATGTTCATTAATAACACTTCCCTTATCAACCTATTCTAATAGAGATGAAAGAATATTGAACACAAGATCAATACCTTTGAAGTCTAACTTCTTCTTCTTAGAAATCTAACAAAAGAAGCTTTGGCTTAAAAGTGCTTATTTGCTCTACCAAATAAGTGGCTTATATTTGAGAGGAAAGTTGGATGAAAATAATGACCCTCAAAATGAAATGAAGCTTTTGTATTTATAGGTAACTAAGGTTAGGGCATTTTAGACATAAAATCACCCACCTCCTTATTACACCTCCTCATTTCCACCTCCTCAATCATCCACCTCCTTACTATTCATTGTGTGCTCATCACTTCACTTGCTCACCACACATTATGTTTTCCCATCAAGCTTACCCATTTTCTACTTGGTTTGACCCATGGATCATGGCTAAATCATTGGGCTTTGATAATTAATCTAGCTTCTCTCTTAATGGGCTCATGCTACAATAGTTTGGGCTTATGATAATCAAACACTTGGGCTTGATGATCACATACATTGGACTTCTATATTAGACTATTAATCATACAAGTCCATTACCTTAAATTATATAACTTAACCTTTATACCCCACGTATAATCTTCATATACTTACTCGTATATTAATTCGTAATATACGTTACCTCATTCTTCATAAATAATAGTACAATACATGGTATTATACTTACATTCTTTACTTTCAAATAATGTATACACATTATATAATCACAACTTTCTTCCTTTAACGCTTAATAACCTAACGTTCCCAAATTAAGTCTGCATGTGAAATATTATGTTTTCCATACTTAGGTTATTATTACATAATCGATCTCACCTCGATATTATAACGTTACGTATTTCTCGGAAGTTCAAAAATAATTCCCAAGCAGAAATCGATGAATAGTGTTTTTCGAAAAATTTCTCGGAAAACATTTATTTCCGTTTTAGAAATTCAAACATTTTAATTCTCCCACGTAGTTAAAATACTTCGACGTTCTGACGTTTCTAGGTTATAGAACAACCTTCATCTTCTCAACACGCAATAATAATAAATAATATTATTTTATTCATTATTAAAAGTAATTACAAAATATTCGATTTTCCGGGGCGTTACAGTTGAGTTCAAATAACTAAGGATTGAAGCATTGGCAACGGTTCAATCTGAAGGTTGAAATTCGGATAAAAGCTTATTGAGAGCATCGATGCAAGGACAACCTCTGATCAAGAAATCAGAAGAAGGAAATAAAGTCGTCTACCTGCCCGAGACATCAAAGTAATATATCTAACGGGGTAGGTGAAACAGTAGACTGCAATGTCAGGAAGTTAAAAAAAGATGTCATGTCACATCTACAGTCTGTACCAAATAACTCGAGATCTATTGAAGCATTTTGAATAGCTTTCAACGGATACCTTCCAACAGGAAGATTGGAAAGCAATATAAATCAATAGAGCTTCAAAGATCGAAAGACGCTGATAATTGCTATGTTGCAGAATCGTTGAGTTGGTGAATGCTATTGTTGACTCTACGAGTTCCACCAAAAGATTTACAGAACAAGTCTCAGTGACAGTGAGACTACTATGGTGGAAGTGAAGCAGCTTTGAAGAAATACTTAACCAGAATAGAGCTTCACTCAACAAAGATGAGAATGCCACTAAAGATGGCAGCCAAGCTGAGAGCCGAGAAGGCCAAGAAGATAGCATTCAGAAGAGTGGTTGAATATAAAGAAGATCAAGAGAGCCACTCTACGAATCACCATGAACCTAAAGCTGAAACTGAACAAGTGCAGAACCATGTCTGCAAAACATTCAAGAAGGGTTTAGGGATTGCTAAGTGCCAGATGAAGTCTACTAAAAGTTCAGGAACTTAGTAAATCCAGATGGTGATGGTGCACAACTGACCTCAGATGAAGATGAGTAGAAAAGAGTAAAGATCAGCTGCACCAAAGAAGATGTGGTCCAGACTCAAAGCAGAATGGAAAGAGGACCACACCAAGCTACTAAGTACAAAAGATGTTCAGAGCCTAATGACATCTAAGCAGCTCACCACCACCACCACCAACAACAACAAGCCATGGCCTGAGGGTCCTTGTCCGGTGGGACTAAATGAAGTTCCAAGCCTGCTAGGCTTGAAGAGTTCCTAGGGAAGTAAAGATGTTCCAAGGCTGCTGGCCTTAAAGAGTTCTTAGTGAACTGAAGTCCCAAGGCTGCTGGCCTTGAAGAAATCTTAGTGATTCAGGGTGCTGCCCTTCCTTAGTGGAAATCCTGCTAGTTGAAAGCAGAAGAGTGGATTAGGATCTTGAGTCTCTAAACCACTTAAAATCCCCCTGTTTCGTTTACTTTATGTCATTTACTTTATGTACATTAACTGTTATAACTGCTATGTATGTGTTAACTGCTTACTACTAAATTAACTTTACGAATAATGTATGATTGATTATGAATATATCAATGAAGGGGATCTTTTACTTATTCCGTTGTGTTTGAAAAGATTCTTATGTTTGTCATATGCTACTTAATGAATAATACAAAAAAATGAGAAAAAGTATTTGAAAAATAAAGGATCTATTCAACCCCCCCCCTTCTAGGTCTATATTGTGCCTACTGGGAACTAACAAAGTGGGCTAAGTATAGGCTTGTGTGACACCCACAAATTTGGGTACTGCATTTCCACCAGATTTGGTGTTCTCACTTGATAAAAACAATCATGTCTAACTACCCAAACATAATAAAATTTAATAATAAACCTTCCCATTAAAGAATTACATCAATAAGTTCAATAAAATCTCCCAGGTTATCTAACCTTTAAATACAAACATCATGTGCGGAAAATTAAATAACTACATCACAAGATTTAAAATAAAGTCCAACAATATAAAGGCTAACAGGTTTACAAGTCTTCAATACTTGCTTATCTTCCCTTTCCCTTTACTGGTTGTAGGTTTATCGACCTTCTCAACTTTAGCTATAATATTTATATGTGCAAGAGTGAGCAAACAATGCTCACTTGAAATGGCAATGAATAAACATCATATCAACTGTCAAATGAATAGGCTCAATAGAAATGAATAATGTGCTTCATCAATAATAATCAGGAACAAAATTTGAAATATATAACTGAGTGTCAAAAGACCACGAACTATGTCCATAGTTTTAAGTATTCTTTCAACTTAAACTTTAACAGTCATAAGACTATAGGGACCTCTCGTACTTAGGGGGGTCAGCCCTTCGTACAATGTATTGTGCACAAACATTTCAACGCTAGGGGTAAAATTATCCCCTATAATAGGGTTGTTCATCTCAGCATTTAGAATACGAAACCGCACCAAAGTTAGTTTGGGTTGGATAGGTTTCAATGTAATTTAGAGTTTAATGAACATCAACTAAGGATTAGTTGAATAAAATGTAGTGACAATGCGCTATGGAATAAGTCATTAATGAATCAACATTGTATAGTAAGGTCATGCTTTAGGAATGAACTAAATGCCTAAACATTGAATAACATAACATACCTTGCTTGTACAATATTATGCTAAGGTTAGAATTTTGTTTAGAATTGAGTATTGAGCATGCATAACAAATAGTAAATTGAACGATAAAACTTGTTCAACATTACTGTATCAGAATTTAGAAACTTGCATGTTAAATAACAAGTTAAAGATTAGAAAAACTTGCACAATATCAAGACGTATGGTTTAGGAGCTTGTACAATATAAGTAGAGTTAAGAAACTTGCACAAATAATATTTAGGGTTAGAAAAACTTGCCTTACGTGTAAGCTAAACCGTAATAATTTGATTCATAATATCCTATACACATGTCATCATGACATAATTAGTCACTACAAATACTCTATACACGAATAAGTATCTATTTCATGTATGCATTGGTTTTAATCATATAGTCAAGTCACATTAGTAACGTAATAGCAAAACTCGTTAATTGTTAATAAAATTGTCATTCTTAGTACTATAATACCACAATTAACAAAATTACATTTTAACAGTCATAATATTGCACCTTATCAATAATTACAGATTTCTTGTAAAAAGAAAAATAATTTTTTGGCCATTCTACTAACCGGTGATGTATGCGCCTACGATTTATCTTGGGGTTGGTACTACGGTATTGCAGTGTCGGCATTACGACGCTTGAGTCACACGCTTGAGAGATGGTGTGGCGCCCCCAAAATTAGGTATCGTCACCCAAATTGGGTGCGCCACTTACATGGTACATAAATTCAAATACAAACTTAATTATACATACGTCCGTGTAACATACGACAATACATAAACCGAGAGTTCTAATAGGAATATTGTCATTTAGACAATATCCATACTCAAGGAGTCCTCATTACATTTATTGTCACACTATTTAACGAGAATAGTGAGGACTACTAATGTTATCTTGGGACCATCACTCTTTTCCCAGGCTCGTCCCGACTATATTCTCATTTCTTGAAGAGAAACGGTGAAAGAAAGGGTGAGCTCAACTAGCCCAAAGAAGAAATATTATAACTAAGATAATGCGAGAATAAATTATCAATAGTCTTCAACAATGTTAAATTGATAAAATACAATAGACAACCCGGTTTAAGCTGCGTGGAATATACGATCCATTAAAAGAGTGCAGTAGAAAATAAAAGTCTACTATCTTTTAGGTTTTAAAAGGTTTTCATCAATTTTTATCACTAAGACTCTGTTTAATGAATAAACCACAATATCTAATCATCCCGTACCATGGTCAAGGATTTTCATCAAATTATCAATGGTCATGACTATCTTAGAATCACTCCACGGTCATAATTATACCAAAAACTATCCATTCTTGCATTCTGAAGCCACCGAGGACTTTTGTCACATCATTTATATCAAGCCATGATTATACCGAATGATCCTGGTCATAATCATACTAAGTTCATCTATGCACGTAAGCAAAGATAACATAATATAACATAAGGATGATGACAATGACATAATAATTCAATAAAACAAGTTCACGAATTAATTTATTCAAGAACTAATAACGTCCAAATTGTCGACATGATCTTTGCTTTGTAAAGTAAAATTCAAGAATGCTCGAGAAAAATATTTTTATTAAAAATACTAGATGAAGCGCAAATATCGAGGATATTCCACTAAATTCATGGAGTATAAGTAAAAATTTTAACCAATTTGAGTATAATAGCGAATGAAATAACAAAAGAAATCACCATGCATGCGGTACTTTGCATGCAGCGAGTTATTCAATTGAATAATAAATCTGAGAATAATTAAAAGCGAAACCGGGTCAGGTGTAAAACACACAGACGAGGATATTCAATAGAATAATAAAGACAAAATAATAAAGAGCGAAACCAGTAAAGGCGTAAAAGCACAAGCAGGATGTTCAGCGGAATAATAAAATAATAGAAGAATGTCACCAAGTATAGGGGATTAGCGATATACTGAGTTATTCCAACAGAATAAATAAGAATGGAATAATATAAGGATTTCACCAAGTATAGGGTATTCCGCATATCTGAGGTCATGTATAGGGTATGCCACTTTTACGAGTTATTCAGCGAGAATAATAAAGAATGGAATAATGAAGTTCTCTTCATGAAAAAAAATAACACCCCTTACGAGTACAACAAATAATATTCCCTACCTTGAAAAGTGAATATTGAAAAAGTGAAGTAGCAAAATACTTTTCTTCTTTCTCTCTATAGTTTTCTCTCTCAGAGTTTCGGTGAATTTGTAAGAAATAATGAAGGAATGAGCTTTTATTTATAGAAAAAGCGAGGGTGGCTCTTGGTCTTAATGAAGGGTCGAAATGACTCTTGGTAATATTGAAGAGACAACTACTATTTCTTGAAGGGGTAATTAACCCTTGGAACACCAAGAGGTAGTTAGCTCTTGGTAATATTGAAGGGACAACTACTATTTGTGAAGGGTAATTACTATTGACGAAGGTAAATACTATTGTGAAGGTAATTACTATTCAAAAAGGTAATTACTATTCACAAAGGTAATTACTATTATTGAAGGTAAATACTATTGACGAAGGTAATTACTATTCACAAAGGTAATTACTATTCACAAAGGTAATTACTATTGGCGAAGGTAAATACTATTGTGAAGGTAATTACTATTCACAAAGGTAATTACTATTCACAAAGATAATTACTATTCACAAAGGTAATTACTATTATTGAAGGAGGACTCTTAGATGATGACATATTGCCCCCCATAAAATAATCAAACTTACCACAAGCGTCTCATAATGGACTCTTTATATACATCGAGGATTGAATAAATATTACCACAAATCATTTTATTTTTAATCAACACATATTTAATCTTTCAACAATTATTAATCATTTATAACTTGTCGTCTCGATTAATAATTTAATACTATAACATATTATCTGAGATGATCTTTGTGGCAATAATTGAATCAATAATATAAGAGATATGATGCGCAATTCATTGTAGCAATAATTGAGCATATTTGAGTGACTTCTCACGTAAGCATCGATAATCAATATCGTGTGCTCTTATACAACTTCGTGTATTCTTGTACTTTTACTCTAGGGTAGTTCAACGGTTTTAATGGTAACACCTCTGTAGTTATTTTTATAGAAAATAATTTTGTCGTTTTTCTAACTACGACAATACTTACATTATGGGGTCCACTGATGATTGAGTCGTCGTACGAATATTCCCAAACAAAAAGAATATTCCCAGACCAAACGAATATTTTATAATAACTTGCTTACTTTGTAAAATTTATAAATATTACCCACAACTATAACATTATATCAAATTTATTCCATAATATTCAAAAATAATATTTAAAAAATTCATCTTTATTTATAAAAAGTGAGGGTCTTACAACCTCCCTTCTTATGAAATTTAGCCCTCGAAATTAGAGTGTACGATACTGATATGATAAAGAGGTGAGGATACCTTGAATACCTTTATCGTTAAAAATATTAAATTCATCTTCATAATCCGGCGAAGATATTCATTAACAATTCATCTTTGCACTTCTGGGCCAAAGATATACAAGCGTAAAACCAATAATCTTTGAGGCGTAGCTTAATAGTATCACGACCACGAATTATCCATGCACTCTTGGCGAGGGTATTCGTGTTTTCAATTATGGTCATGATTATGCAAGAATAATCCTTGAGTCATAATCATACCAAGTCTATCAATACTACTCTGACTAAAGATGACTTTTACCACATGCATGAATTAATATTTCATTCTTTGAGACTCATTTCGATAATTAATCCATATCATCGAATCATCCACGCACTACTGGGCCGAGGATATTCATTAGTATCACGACCACGAATTATCCATGCACTTCTGACCAAAGATAATCGTGTATTCATTAGTATCACGACCACAAATTATCCATGCACTACAACCGAAGATAATCGTGTATTCATTAGTATCACGACCACAAATTATCCATGCACTACTACCGAGAGATAATCGTGTATTCATTAGTATCACGACCACAAATTATCCATGCACTACGGCCAAAGATAATCGTGTTTTCAATTACGGTTATGATTATACCAAACAATCCACGGTCATAATCATACCAAGTCCATCTATTCACGTAAGCCACGAGATGACTTTCAACCTGATATGAGCATGAGGATAATGATATAAAGAATCAATCAAATGAGATAAAGGATAAATATTAAACATTTATAATATAACTTATCCAGGATTCAAGAATATCTCCATGTTATCAATCACTTAATAATCTCATAATCTAATATCATTAATATTATAACAATGTTTTAATCACTTCTTAAATTTATAAACAATTTATCTCGATTGTTTACGCTTTACCATATAATGCATTTAATCATTCAAAATGCCATACTCATAAGATATCATCACCAATTATCAAATCCTCATCAAAAAAAAATATGCATATACTCTATATAGGATTCTCTAGCCATAAAATCCTATTTTCAACTTTGTTACTTCACATAACATATTTAACTCATATGATCGTAACTAAACTATTTTCATGAAAAATACCAAATCAGTCCCAAAAATATTTCTTTTCTGGGATTTAGCATAATATAGTTCCATAATGAAATATATTTTTCTCGAAATTTTTAAAATTCATTTACTATTTTTTCAAAAATCAATTTCTAATTAATTCCTTAAGAAATTAGCTACCTCAAGTTTAACTCAAAAAATTCCCAAATCTTGGCAGGACCTTACACATGTTAATGTGAGCCTTCAGTTTAAATTTTATGGTCATCGGAGTTATAGAACTCTAGTTATAGCATTTTTCGTCAAAAAAACCTAAATATTGAAATGGTCATAACTTGTTCATTTTAAGTCAGAATGAGCTCATTTTTGGACAGGAGGTACTTTATAACATATATTTTCATGTCCCAAAAGGCCAGAATTTTTCACATAATTTTAGTGGCCGAAACAGCCCCTTAAAGTTTACAGGCGATAGCGTTTTTTTAATTTGCGACTTTGGACTCTTTTGCTAAATTAGGTCCACACGAAAATCTCTGACACCTTTTCCGGTGATTCCACTTGGATAAGCTACAAAACTCATAGATCCAACTCTAGGACTTGACCACACTCAAAAATTCAATATAATAGGAGATATGGTCGATTGAATTTCATATTACGTTTTTACCAAAAAATCGATTTTCAACCCTTTGTGATTTCTAAGAAACTTTCATGTTTTCACATAATAACCACATAACTCATCATAACACTTACTAATACTTCATATACCCATGATTTTCATTAGTCCAATGCTTTTATTATGACTTTCATCATAATCCTAAATAAGCAGATCCTTTTAGTTGAAGAAATATTTGAGGGTTTAAGAAATGGGTTTTTCTTTGGGGTCGATATAAAATTTGATTTCACGCTCTAGGGTAGGCTAGGAAATCTTCAAGAATACGTAAAGAAATTTATTAATGATAGAAATATCATTCAAAAGCGCTACTCTTATCCAAGACTTGGATAATACGTTACATTGATACCAATTGTGACTTACATCTTTTAACCTAGATAGCACCTCACAATGATACCTATCAACTTGTCATCATCATTCACGGCGTCGCCTCTGTAAAGTGCGGCTTGGTGCATTCCACACAAGGAAGTCAACAATGAAAGGATCGGGGCTCTTTACTTATGGCTTGATATAACGGTGATTAACTTTAGGGTTTGGTTACTTTGAATTCAGTATATATGGGTTGGTTAGGAATATGAAAGCTAACAACCTTACAAAAAGAATAATAAGTAGTTAATCAATCGTTTTCAAAAATTACCTCAAAGGCAAATATTTTCAAAGAGATAAGATCGTGAAAGTGTTTATTTGAAACAACAAGATTAATAAGCGGTGGAGGTAACGAAGGTTTCTCCCAATGAAGTTTCGATAGATAAATCAAAGTCTAATTTTTTAGAAGTCAAATTTAAACATTGAACACAACTAGGTAGAATAAAAGAGTGGGTAGAACTTGTATTGAATAAAGTATAGACTTAGTAATAATTTATAATTAATTTACAAGTAATAACCCGTTCGGGTTTCTAAATAAACGCTCTCGCTTAAATTACAGAGTTTGACTTTACTATAGGGTACATTCCACCTTAAGTGCTTCTTCACATTCTGATCCATGATTTGAATCATTATTCTCGATCCATATCGAATTTGGGTTGACCGCTATGCACGGGGTAATTCGAATTCGATGTTGGGTTCTCCAATTCTTTGTCAAAAGCAAAGTCCATTTTATTTATTTTGGCTTTATTGGATCGGACGTCTTTTTCTACACTATCAACGCGTTGTGCAGCTTTTACCTATGCATCGTCTATTCTCCTTCGTTCAGTTGTTTCTTCTTTCAGCTGATCTTTGATTTTTAAATTCTCAGATTCCAACTTTAATATCTTACACCCTGCCAAAGTGTGATTTTGTTCGAGCATCACATATCGGGTAACCCAATTTTGAATTATTGTATCCCTTTGTTCCATGACTGTTTGCCGTTCTTCAACCTATTCTTCTAGCTCACGAACACGATTTTGTAATTCTAAGTTTTGATCATAAACTTCTTCTAACCAATTCTCCTCAGGTTCCTCTTCTTCCTCTTCTTCCTCTTCTTCCTCACTCTCAGCTGCTACCTCTGCAACTAGCTCGGGTGCAACAATTAGTTCTTCATTCACTACGTGGATATCTCTAATTTGTTCCTCGTCTGACACTGCATTAACCTGATTAGTGATTAAAGGTGTCTAGCGGTCACATTCACTCCATTGTGAATATTTTCATTTGCCATTTTCAAACTTTGCCCACAACACTGAGGTTAATTAATATATCAAATATTATCCTATACTACGTGACCAATTAAATAACAAATAAACTTAGGTAGGTCATACTAACAAAGGAATTCCCGTCTCTCCCCTCCTAGTTCTTATCTCGCATCTTAGCGAGGATCATATCCTAAGCTACGATACCTGTTGTGGCGCCCCCAAAATTAGGTATCGTCACCCATCTTGGGTCGCCACTTACATGGTACATAAATTCAAATACAAACTTAATTATACATACGTAGGTGTAACATACGACAATACATAAAGCGAGAGTTCTAATAGGAATATTGTCATTTAGACAATATCCATACTCAAGAGTCCTCATTACATTTATTGTCACACTATTTAATGAAGAATAGTGAGGACTACTAATGCTATCTTGGGACCATCACTCTTTTCCCAGGCTCGTCCCGGCTATATTCTCATTTCAAGAGAAACGGTGAAAGAAAGGGTGAGCTCAACTAGCCGATAAGAAATATTATAACTAAGATAATGCGAGAATAAATTATCAATTGTCTTGACAATGTTAAAGCGATAAAATACAATAGACAACCGGTTTAAGCTGCGGTGAATATCTGATCCATTAAAAAGTCAAGTAGAAAATAAAGTCTACTATCTTTTAGGTTTTAAAGGTTTTCATCAATTTTATCACTAAGACTCTGTTTAATGAATAAACCACAATATCTAATCATCCATATACCACGGTCAAGGATTTTCATTAAATTATCAATGGTAAATGACTATACTAGAATCACTCACCTGGTCATAATCATACCAAAAACTATCCATCATTTGCATTACTGGTGCCCTTTGAGGACTTTTGTCGCATCATTTATATCAAGCCATGATTATCTTGAATGATCCTGGTCATAATCATACTAAGTTCATCTATGCACGTAAGCGAAGATAACATAATATAACATGAGGGATGATGACAATGACATAATAATTCATTAAAACAAGTTCACGAATTAATTTATTCAAGAACTAATAACGTCCAAATTGTCGACATGATATTGCTTTGTAGAGTAAAATTCAAGAATGCTCGAGAAAAATATTTTCATTAAAAATCTTTGGATGAAGCGCAAATATCGAGGATATTCCACTAAATTCATGGAGTATAAAGTAAAATTTTAACCAATTTGAGTATAATAGCGAATGAAATAACAAAAGAAATCATCATGCATGCGGTATTTCGCATAGATAGGTTATTCAACGAGAATAATAAATCTGAGAATAATAAAAAGCGGAACCGGTCCGGTGTAAAACACATGATAAGATATTCCGATAGAATAATAAAGACAGAATAATAAAAAGGCGGAACCCCGGTCCCGGCGTAAAAGCCTGAAACGAGGATGTTCAGCGGAATAATAAAATAATAGAAGAATGTCACCAAGTATAGGGGATTCAGATATACTGAGTTATTCCAACAGAATAAATAAGAATGGAATAATATAAAGATTTCACCAAGTATAGGTATTATTAGCATATCTGGTCATGTATAGGGTATGCCACTTTTTTCTGAGTTATTCAATAGAATAATAAAGAATGGAATAATGAAGTTCTCTTCATGAAAAAATAAACACCCTTACGAGTACAACAAATAATATTCCCTACCTTAGAAGAGTGAATATTGGAAAAGTGAAGTAGCAAAATACTTTTCTTCTTTCTCTCTATAGTTTCTCTCTCTAAAGTTTCAATTGAATTAAGTAAGAAATAATGAAGGAATGAGCTTTCTATTTATAGAAAAAGCGGGGTGGCTTATGGTCTTTGAAGAAGGTCAAAATGACTCTTAGTAATATTGAAGAGACAACTACTATTTATGGAAGATAATTACTATTGGCGTAATTACTAGAAGGGGTAATTACTATCGACGAAGGTAAATACTATTGATGAAGGTAATTACTATTCACAAAGGTAATTACTATTGACGAAGGTAAATACTATTGACGAAGGTAATTACTATTCACAAAGGTAATTACTATTCACAAAGGTAATTACTATTATTGAAGGTAAATACTATTTGTGAAGGTAATTACTATTCACAAAGGTAATTACTATTCACAAAGGTAATTACTATTGATGAAGGGACTCTTAGATGATAACATATGGGCCCCCATAAAATAATCAAACTTACACAAGCGTCTCATAGCGGACTCTTTATATACATCGAGGATTGAATAAATATTACCACAAATCATTTTATTTTTAATCAACACATATTTAATCTTTCAACAATTATTAATCATTTATAACTTGTCATCTCAATTAATAATTTAATACTATAACATATTATCTGAGATGATCTTTGTGACAATAATTGAATCGATAATATAAGAGATATGATCGCAAGAATTATGTAGCAATAATTGAGCATAGTGAGTGACTTCTCACGTAAGCATCAATAATCAATATCGTGTGCTTTCTACTATACAACTACGCGTATTCTTGTACTTTTCTACTTAGGGTAGTTCAACAGTTTTAGTGGTAACACCTCTGCTTAGTTATTTTTATAGAAAAATAATTTTGTCGTTTTCTAACTACGACAATACTTTTGTTGTGGGGTCCACCAATGATTGAGCCGTCGTACGAATATTCCCCGACAAAAAGAATACTCCCCGACCAATCGAATATTATATAACAACTTGCGTGCTTTGCAAAATTTATAAATATTACCCACAACTATAACATTATATCAAATTCACACCATAATATTAAAATAAAAATCGAGAAATTTAAATCTTTATTCATAAAATCTGGGGTCTCACAATCTCCCCTCCTTATGAAATTTCGCCCTCGAAATTTATTTACGTACCTGATATGCCGAAAAGGAGAGGATACCTTGAATACCTTTATCGTCGAAAACATTACACGTTGCATATGTGCATGCCCGATGTCCTCCGATTGCCTCTGAATGCATATCAGTCCCTAAAATATCCATTTTAGGACTTGATACTGACCTCAAATCTCAAAACATAAAGAATGAAAGTTTTAGGCCAACTCGTTATCTTTCCGAATCATCCTGAATCACCTGAATCAGAGTTTGTATGAAAACGTTATACCCAATTTACTAAAGGACATCCGGACAGATTTTGGCTTAACACTTGACCAGCGCCTAGGCGCCCAGATTTGGCCTTGGGCAAGCGCCTAGGCACCCAACTATGTCGCCCCCAAAATTGGTATACATCACCCATCTTGAGTCGTCAAATACATGGCACATAAATCAAATACAACTTAATTATACAACTGTTGTGTAAAATACGACAAAACATAAACTGAGAGTTTAAACAAGAATATTTCGTTCTAGACAATATCCACTCTCAATGGAGTCCTCATAGACAGTGTACAAACTCAAATTCAGTCCTCAATATATTTATTAACACACTAATTCATATAATAGTGAGGACTACTAATACTATCATCTGTACCATCACTCCGTTCCCCAACTAGTCCCTGTTACGTTCTCATTTCCTGAAGAGAACAGTGAAAGAATGGGTGAGCTAAACTAGCCCAGTGAGAAATATTATGACTAAGATAAAGCAGAATATATTATCGTTAGCCTTCAACAGTGTTAAACTGATACAATTTAACAAACATCAAGTTTAACTGCAGCGGAACAAGCAATCCAATAAAAGAGTCAAGTAGAGAATAAAATCTACTATCTTTTATTATTTAAAAGGTTTTTCATCACTTTTATCGCTGGGACTCAACTTAATAAATAATTGACATCATCCCTGCACTATGGCCAAGGATATTCATTACTATCACAGCCACAAATTATCCGTGCACTACGGGCCAAGGATATTTGTGTATTCATCAATGGTCATGATCATGTCAACAACTGTCCATCAATGCACTACGGGCCAATGAGGACTTTTACCACATCATTTGTAACATTACGGTCATGATTATACCGAATAATCCCTGGTCATAATCATACCAAGTCCATCTATGCACTACAGGCTACGGATGACTTTCAACATAATATAAACATGAGGATGATGACAATGATATAAGAATTCAATAAAACAAGTTCAAGAATTAATTTATCCAGGAACTAATAATCAAAAGTGGAAGCTGTAATAAACTGGGATCAGCCGAAGACACCGTCAGAAGTAAGAAGTTTTGTGACACCCCCAAAATAGGTATACATCAGCCATTTTGAGTCGTCAATAACATGGTACAGAAACAACTACAACTTTATTAATACAATACATAAATTTTGAGTTTAAATACAAATATTGTCATCTAGACAATATTCACACCCAAATAAGTCCTCATTACAATTATTGATTATTTTATAAAAATGGTGAGGACTACTAAAACAACTTCCTAGGACCTTCATTCCATACCCCGACTAGTACTTGCTACATTCTTGCCTCCTGTGAAAAAAATGGAACAAAAAGAAAAAGGGTGAGCTCAAGAAGCCCAATAAAGAATATTATGACTAAGATAATATAGAACAAATTATCGTTAGTCTTCAAAAGGGAAAAATCTGATAAAATACAATAGACAACAAGTTTCAGATCAATATTCGCAGCGGAAAATAATAATTCATAGATGAGTTACGTAGAGAATGAAATCTACTATAATCTATGAATTTAAAAGTCCATCATCAATATTTTATCCCTGTAACATCAATCAATATACATCTTGAATCAAATATTCATCTTTGCACTACAGGCCAAAGATATTCATCAGTTGATCATGTTCATCTCAACACCTGTTCATCTTTGCACTACGGGCCAAAGATATTCATAAGAAAATCAACCATCTTTGCACTACAAGCTAAAGATATTCAGTAACATCATCATTTAGGACTGAGGATGATGAAAAATATTTTAAAGAAAATGAATCCAGTGAAACAAAAGAACAAATATTAAGGATTCGTACTTTAAACAATCCGAGTTCAAAAATACTTCATAAATAATCATAGTGAAGTAAAATTCAAGAATGATTAAAACATGGATACAATCAAAGCTAGTATCCATAATCGATATTTTGGAAAAAAAAATGAAAATTTAATTTTTTCGTGAATAGTGCCGTATTCGTGAATAGTGTCATATACGTGAATAGTGTCGTATACGTGAATAGTAACCCCTACACTAAAAGACAAGAATTTCACAAGAAAAATACTATCAATATCCTGGCATAATGATATTGTAAGAAATAATATCATTTTTAAAAAATAAAATATCCCTTACCTCCAAAAAGACAGTACTTCTGACTGGAATACTGGATATAGTGCTGAAGGAAGTTGAACCGTAGTTCAACACTCAAAGTATCAAAATACTCACAAGAATATGCTCGACAATATAGAGAGAGAAAACTTCAGTTTCTTGTGTGATTTTCAATTCTAACCTAAACACCCTATTTATAGGAAAATGCTTAGAAAAAGAAAATTTAATATAATATTATTATTTATAAAATAAATCATACGCAAACTTGGAAAACTTATATCAGCACATTTACATCACATTCAAGACCCACTCAACTCACCAAAAACATTTTTTGTAAAAAAAATATTTAAAACTTCAAAAATTAATTATTCTGGAACTTCAAAACTTCAATAATTCATAATAAATAGCCCTTTTATCAGATAAATTTGAACCTTATGTCTTTTTCATAGGAAATTTCATTATCTACAACTTTGTAGAAGAAAGGTTTTCTAAATTCCAAACAGAAATTGACCGAAATCTACAAACGGACGATTTTACATGCTATAATCTAATTTTTGTTAAGAAATGGGCCCACAGACATGTTTAACATGTTTTAAACAACTTTTGCAACAAAAATTCTATTCCTCCTCATATATTCATAAATCCCAGATTTATTGTAAAAATATCACCATTATTATATTATTAAAATATAATAATATATTTAAATGAATTGTTTTATCAGAAAAGATAAAATATCAATTTTTCAACAACTGACACTTTAAAATTTTCTCCATCTATATCCACATAAAATGAATGTTTTCCTTGTCATATAAATCAATAATTAATTATTTACAAATAATATTACAGAATCACAATATAAATAACCGGTAGTTCCGAGAAAGAAGAGGGGCTTTTCAATAAGGATTTCTCCTTACTGGCCACAATTGATTAGGTGACCAAACCTCTCCTTGATGAGAACTTTCTAGACATTGCCAATAATGTTATCTAATAATATTATTCAAATAATATGAATTATTGATCTGATAATGAAAATACTGTGTAGTGACAATTATTGAAACAACAATAATATAAAATATCAACGTAGCAATTATTGAATCAATAAAATAATTTATTGAACAGTAACTACTGTAACAATTATTAAGTAGTGCCTTCTTACTTAAGAATCAATAATTAGTGTAATACCGTGTGCTACTGTGTTTTAACCACCGGGTATTTTAACAGTATTAACGGTAACAACTAAGTCGTTATTTATAAACAACTTATATTTGTCATTTTCTTCATCCAATCGCTTTCCGTTATAGGGTCCACACAATGTTGCGCCGTCGTACGAATATTCCAAGATAGTAAGAATATTCCACGACCAAACGAATATTCCCCGACAACAATGAATATTTTATAACCACTTGCTTATTTGAAATATTTGCGCATTTTACCCATAACTAACCACATTAATCAAATCAACCCTTACTATTTCAAAATAATAAATAGAGGAAATTTAGCAGTCCTCACTATTTTGTAAAATAGTGTGACAATAATTGTAATGAGGACTTTATCTGGGTGTGGATATTGTCTAGAAGATAATATTTGTATTTAAACTCACAGTATGTGTTGTCGTATTTTGCACGACAATTGTAATAATAAAGTTGTAGTTATTTTCTGTACCATGTATTTGGCGACTCAGAATGGGTGATGTATACCTATTTTGGGGGCGTCACAGTTGGTATCAGAGCTTAGGGATATGGTCTCTGGCGGAGATCGGGGAATAGAACTAGGAGGAGAGAGATGAGTAAATCCTTCGCTAGTGTGTCCTACCTAAGCTTACTTGTTGGTCGGTCATAATATATGGATATTATGTGATATGTTAATTTGCTTAATTAACCCCTATTTTATGACAATTTTTAAGAATGGCAGCTGAGAACGTTAACAATGGAGTCTATGAGACTATGGAAAAACCTTTGATTACCAACCAAGAGAACGTGCAACATGAAGGCAATATTCCTCTTGTAAACAACACTACCGAGCAAACGATGAATGATGCGATGTTTAGAAGCTTTTTGCAGTTCATGCAAAATCAGACGAAGGAGACTCGTGTACAAAATACGGGTGGAAATGATAGCAACGCGTGGTCTATCACAGCCAAGCAGTTCAAAGAGTTGGGACCACCAGATTTCTAGGGAAAGCTCGATCCGATTAAAGCAAAAATGTGGGTTAAGCAAATAACCAAGATATTCGATGTCTTGGGCTGCACGGAGGAACAGAAGGTTCCATTTGCCACCTTTATGTTCCGCGGAGTTATCCAGGTTTGCACCTCATTTGGTAGAAAATGATGAACGTATGACGCGGATGTTTCTGAGAGGTCTAAAACCCGAGATTGAAAATACCTTATCTCTCATAAATTTTCTTTATATTCAGATGTTTTAAGCGCAGGCTCAATTATTAGGCGTGATAATGAGTATGTTCAACCGAGGGACCACAACGAGGTCATCTGGGTGGTGATGCGATCATCGAGCGATGGTAACCAATGAGGAGGGAAGAATACGGACAAAAGCGGTAACCACACGGGTGGTCATCGTGGCCATGACAATATGAAAGGTGAGTCAAGTGGAAATTTCAAAAGGAAGAGATTCAACAATGACGGAAAGACATCAGCACCAGCACCAACAACAAATCCTAGAGGAGGAGAACGACCGCCAGTTAGATGCTACAGATGCGGAGAGGAGGGACACATAAGTCCAAACTGTTCACAGCCTTCAAAGGTGTGATTCAATTGTGGAAAAGACGGTCACATAGCCCGATTCTGTCCTATAGCAAAGTCAAGTCCAACTGGGACAGCGGCACCAAAGGCGACTACGGACAAAACAAAGGCGGTGGTTCAAAGAAGGGCATTTGTCGTGACTGGCCAAAATGCGAGAAACCCGAACGAGGTGATCACGGGTAAGCTAATCTTGAACTCTTGCGAAGTTTATACTTTACTAGATACCGGTTCTACCCATTCTTTTATCTCTCCTACTTGTGCTAAACGATTAAACTTGACTCCGAAGATATTGGACTTTAGCTTATTTGTTGAAACTCCGTTGGGTGAAACCTTCGTTACATCTACAGTTTATAAATCTTGCTTGATCCAAGTTGACACAATCAAATTACATGTTGATCTTATTTCTTTAAAGATACTTGCATTTGATGTGATTTTAGGGATTGATTGGTTAACCACTCATTATGCCAAAATTGATTATTTTCATAAGGTTGTTAGTTTTCATATTCCTAACCAACCTGTTATACGAATACAAGCAACTAAACCACTAAAATCAGTCACTATCATATCAAGCCATAAAGCTATTCGTTTATTGAAAAACGGATGTCAATCTTTCTTAGCCCATATTATGGACTTGAACAAAAACACGTCAGATTTGAATAATATTCCTGTTGTTAATGAATTTCCGGACGTATTTCCTGAAGAACTTCCTGGTCTACCCCCAGAACGTGAAGTTGAATTCTTTATTGATCTTGAACCGGGTACAAAGCTCATTTCTAAAACCCCATATCAAATGGCTCTTATTGAACTTCAGGAGTTAAAAGTCCAACTACAAGAATTGTTAGACATCGGTTTCATTCGTCCTAGTACATCTCCTTGGGGTGCTCCTATTTTATTTGTAAAGAAGAAAGACGGGAGTATGCGACTTTATATTGACTACCGAGAATTAAACCATGTCACCATCAAGAATAGGTATCCACTACCTCACATTGATGACCTGTTTGACCAGTTGCAAGGAGCACAATACTTTTCAAAGATCGATCTTCGTTCTGGATATCATCAGCTAAAGATTAAAATAGAGGACATTCCAAAGACTGCCTTCAGAACTCAGTACGGGCATTATGAATTCTTAGTCATGTCTTTTGGATTGACTAATGCTCTTGCTGCTTTCATGGATATGATGAACCGTGTATTCAAGGAATATTTGGATTAGTTCGTTGTTGTCTTTATTGATGACATCCTTATCTATTCCAAAAGTCGTGAAGATTATGAGCACCATTTGAAGCTAGTACTTCAAAGACTTCGTGACAATAAGCTATATGTCAAGCTGAAGAAATGCGAGTTCTGGATTAAGGAAGTAGCATTCCTTGGGCACGTGGTGTCAAAACATGGAGTATCTGTTGACCCGGCAAAGATTGAAGCAATCCAAAGTTGGGAAGCAGCCGAAGTCGGTAGCCGAAGTGCGTAACTTTCTGGGATTAGCTGGTTATTATCGTAGATTCGTGGAAGGATTTTCTCAAATCGCTACTCCGTTAACTCAGCTAACTCGAAAAGATGCAAAATTCATATGGAGCGAGGAATGCGAGAAGAGTTTCCAAGAGCTCAAGAGGAGACTCATTTCAGCACCTGTTCTGACAATATTATCTGGTTCGGATGGATTTGTTATCTACAGCGATGCTTCATGCAAAGGGTTAGGATGTGTTCTCATGCAACATGGGAAAGTCATAGCCTATGCCTCGCGACAACTCAAAGAATATGAGAGGAATTATCCTACTCATGATCTGGAGTTGGAAATAGTCGTTTTTGCGTTGAAAATCTGGAGACACTACTTGTATGGGGAGAAAGTGGAGATTTATACGGATCATAAAAGCCTCAAATATTTCTTCACCCAAAAGGAACTCAACATGCGACAACGACGTTGGCTCGAGTTATTGAAAGACTATGACCATAACATTCAATATCATCATGGAAAAGCTAACGTTGTAGCTGACGCATTGAGTAGAAGATCGTATGCGGGTACGAGTACGATGTTGTTAACACAAAGACCCATTTTGTAAAACTTACAAAGGATAGAGATAGAGTTAAAGACTCCAGGGACCCACATGATGATGGCAAATATACGAGTAGAACCGGCTTTAATCGATAAAGTTAAAGCTGCTCAAACCACAGACCTAGAGATGATACGTATGAAGACGAAAGTGCAAGAAGGTGCTATTCCGGAGGCAAGAATTGATGAAGAAGGAATACTTAGAGTCAACTCCAAACTTTGCATTCCTAACGATTCTGACTTGAAGCATAGAATCATGATGGAGGCACACAACACACCATTTGCAATCCATCTTGGGAGTACTAAAATGTATCATGATCTTCGACATACATTTTGGTGGAGCAATATGAAAAGAGAGATCGCGGAGTTTATATCAAGGTGTTTAACTTGTCAACGTGTAAAGGCAGAGCATCAAGTGCCAAAGTGTTCATTGCAACCACTTGAGATTCTAAAATTGAAGTGGGAACACATTACCATGGATTTCGTTACAGGTCTTCCTAAGGTTTCTTAAGGCTTAGATGCGATTTGGGTTATTGTTGATAGATTAACCAAGTCTGCTCATTTCTTGCCTATACGTGAGACTTGTTCCCTTGAACGTCTTGCTAGTATGTACGTAAATGAGATTGTGAGATTGCATAGCATGCCAGTATCCATAGTTTCGGATCGTGACCCAAGATTCACTTCACGATTTTGGGTTAGCTTGCAGAAAGCTATGGGCATAGATTTACGATTCAATTCGGCATACCATCCTTAAACGGATGGGCAATCAGAAAGGACTATTCAAACCCTTGAAGATCTATTAAGACTTTGTGTCCTAGATTTTAAAGGAAGTTGGGATAAGTACTTGCCACAGGTGGAATTCTCCTACAACAACAGTTATCAAGCAAGTATAAGCATGGCTCCATTCGAGGCGTTATATGGACGAAAGTGTCATTCTCCAGTATTCTGGGACGAGGTGGGAGAAGCAACATTGTTGGGACCAGAATTAGTATGCATGACTACAGGAAAAATTCAAATGATCCGACAACATATAACGACCTCACAAGATCGACAAAAGAGTTATGCTGATCTTCATCAAAAGGTCGTGGATTTTAATATTGGAGATCATGTATTGTTACGTATTGCTTCATGGAAGGGAGTTACAAGATTCGGGAAGAGAGAAAAGCTCAATCCACGATTTATTGGTCCATTTTAGATTCTTGACCGTGTAGGAAATGTGGCCTATAGACTCGCATTACCTCCAAGCATGTCTCGTGTTCATAATGTTTTTCATATATCTATGCTTCGTAAATATGTGAAAGACCCAAACCACATTATTGCATTAGAACCAGACGAGATAGCTGAAGATTTAACGTACAAGGAGGTACCTGTCAAGATATTGGATAGGAAAGAGCATATCCTACGAACAAAGGTTATACCACAGGTCAAGGTTTTATGGAGGAACCATGCTATTGAGGAAATGACTTGGGAGTTGGAATCAGAAATGAAAGCGAGGTACCCTCACCTTTTTGAAACACCAGGTACGTACGTCAATTTCGAGGACGAAATTTCATAAGGAGGGGAGGTTGTAAGACCCCAACTTATTATGAATAATATTAAATTTTCTCTATTTACTATCTTGAAATAATTAGGAGTTAATTTTATATAATACTTTGGTTATGGGTGAAATGTACAAATTTTACAAAATAAGCAAGTGGTTATAAAATATTCATTTTTATCAGGGAATATTCGTTTTGTCGTGAAATATTCTTCTTTGCCGGGGAATATTAAATGCGACAGCGCAACCATTTATATGAGAATAAGCTGCCGGATGATGAAAGCGACAAGTTTGAGTTTTTATAAATAACTTGGCGTAGTTATTCTTGTGAATCTTGTTGGATTACAATTGGTTAAAATCTGATGTCTGGCGTGGTTCTTGTGATAGCTTTACCAGTATTGCACAATATTTTTAAATTTTTTTGATTCTTACGTGAAGGCACTTTACTCGATAATTATTACGGTAATTTCTTTTCAATATTCTATTTTATTAATTCAATAATTCTTTGCGTTGATATTTTATATTATTGTTGTTTTAATAATTTTTTCACATGATATTTCCCATTATCGGATCAATAATTCATATTATTTGAATAATATTATTAGATAGCATTATTGATGATGTACAGAAAGTTTTGTCTAAGGAGAGGTTTGGTCACCTAATTGCATGCCAGTAAGGAGAAATCCTTATAGGAAAGCCCCCTCTTTCCTGGGAACGACCAAGTTGTCATAATTGTGATTCTGTAATATTATTTATGAATAATTAATTATTGAATTATATGATAAGGAAATATTTATTTTATAATTGATGGTTATATTTATTTTATGTGGATATAATTGAAGGAATTAATGTTGAGGTGTTTTTGTCAAAATGGAAGTATTAAAAATTAAATCACTGTTCTTGAGATATATTGCGTGAGTTATAATTTTTAATCTGACCGTTGGATCGTTGTGATTTTTGGAGATGTTATACATATATAAGTTGAGTATATGTCCACAAATTTTGAACCGTTAAAAATGAACGAATAATTTGTTATGAAATTTAAGAGGTGACTGATTCAGAAATTAGGGTTATAATTGATTTTGGTGGAAAATTCAAGAATTGAGTGGGCCCCACTTGTGGTTGGTGAAGAAATGTACTGAATTTTATTTCAAATGTGGTGGGTGGCAATAGTAGCAGGTAAATCCATCAGGTATAAGGTCAAGTCTGCTTCGACGGGCTAACATTTTCCTATAAATAGAGGGCTAAGTTAGAATTGAAAATCACACCAGAAACATAAGCTTTCTCTCTCTATATTATCGAGCGTATTTTGTGAGTATTTAGATACTTTGAGAGTTGTTGTTCAGTACAAGTTTCATTCAGCATCACTTCCGACCTTTCATTCCGAAGTACTATTTCTTTGAGGTAAGGGATGTTATTTTCTTCTTAAATGATATTATTTTCTTCAATATCATTACGCCAAAATATTGGTTTGAACTTTTTAATCAAATTTGGAACTTTTATCGGGGTTACTATTCACGTATACAACACTATTCACGTATACAACACTATTCACAAATACGACACTACTCACTGAAAAAATGAAATTTTCTCTTTTTCGTCCCAGATGCCTTTTATGGTTACTATACTTGATTGTATCCATGTTTTGATCTTTATTCTACTTCACACTTGGTTATTACGGAGATTTATTGAATTTGGATAAACCGAAGTACGAATCCCTAATATTTGTCCTTCTGTCTCACTAGTTTCGTTCTCTTAAATGTTTTTCATCATCCTCAGTCCTTAATGGTGATACTTGATGAATATCTCTGGCCTGTAGTGCAAAGTTGAATGATTACCTGATGAATATCTTTGGCCCGTAGTGCAAAGATGAACAGGTGTTGAGATGAACATGACCAACTGGTGATACAAATGAATATCTTTGGCCCATAGTGCAAAGATGAATATTTGATACTAGATGTATATTGATTGATGTTACAGGGATAAAATATTGATGATGGACTTTTAAATTCATAGATGATAGTAGATTGCATTCTCTACTTAACTCTTCTAATGAATTGTTATTTCCGCTGTAGTTGTTTATCTAAAACTTGTTGTCTATTGTATTCTATCAGATTTTTCCCTGTTGAAGACTAAGAATAATTTGTTGTATATTATATTAGTCATAATATTCTTTATTGGGCTAGTTGAGCTTACCCTTTTCCTTTTTGTTCCATTTTTCTTCTCAGGAAGCGAGGACATAGCGGGAAGTAGTCGATATGTGGAATGATGGTTCTAGAAAGTTGTTTAGCAGTCCTCACTATTTTATAAAATAGTGTGTCGATAATTGTAATGAGGACTTTATATGGGTGTGAATATTGTCTAGAAGACAATATTTGTATTTAAACTCACAGTATGTGTTGTCGAATTTTGCACGACAATTGTAATAATAAAGTGGTAGTTATTTTCTGTACCATGTATTTGGCGACTCAGAATGGGTGATGTATACCTATTTTGGGGGCGTCACAACTGTGTTTATGTCTGGTTCCATGAAAGAGCATTCGAAGATGAAGTCTACCAATGCTTGACCCTTGACTGCCGTTAGGGGATGATATTTTATAGCAAATTACATTAATTCCATTGCCCATGCTGCTTACCGTCCTGACACATCCGGCTAATGCAATATTTTCTTTAACGGCTGATCCGTATATACCACCTTCATCCAACCTTGGAAATAGTGTCGAAGCTTCCTGCTTGCAATGATCAGAGCATACGCAAATTTCTCTAGGTTCGAATATCTTATTTCTGCATCTCTAAGAACATGGCTGACGTAGTATATCGGGAACTGTTTTCCTCCTTTGTCTCTCACCAATGCCGCCCCCACTGTCTTGGGCTCGCAGCCAAGTATAAGTATAAAGGCTTCAAAGGGATCGGTTTAATCAGTAATGGTGCCGATGATAGATATTTTTTAATCCCATGGAACGTGTCTTCGCATTTCGATGTCCACTGAAAACTCTTCTCGTTCTTCGACCCCTTGAGAGTGTCTAAGAAGGGCAAACATCTTTTGGCTGATCTTGACACGAATCTCCGAAGGCCAGTTATCCGGTCCGTCAACCTCTGCACATCTTTGAATGTTTTCAGAGATTTCAAGTCTAAGATCGCCGTAATTTTCTCTGGGTTTGCTTCAATTCCCCTTTTACTGATCAAATATCCCAGAAACTTTCCTAAACTCAAGCCGAAGGTACATTTGGTCGGGTTCAGTCTCAGTTTTGGTTTCCTAACTATTTCAAAGCAGTCTTCTAGGTGCTCCAGATGATCCCAAACTGACATACTTTTTACAATCATGTCGTCCACGTACACTTCCATTCTTCACCCCAGCTGCTTTCTGAATACAAAGTTCATCATCCATTGATAAGTTGCCCCCGTGTTCAGTAATCTGAATGTCATCTTCTGATATGCATATATGGCCCGATGAGTGATGAAGCTTGTCTTCGGGATGTCTTCCGTGTTCATCGAGATTTGGTGATATCCCGAGAAAGCATCCATGAAGCTTAACATGTCATACCTCGAAATGGCATCATTCAGCTGGTCTATGTTGGGTAGAGGATAGAAATCTTTTGGGCATGCCTTATTCAGATCTGTGTAGTCAATGCACAAACTCCACTTCCCATTTTTCTTCTGAACTAATACCACATTTGCCAGCCATTCGGGGTAGTCAATCTCGAAGATGAATCCTGCCTCCAGCAGTTTAGCGATCTCTTCATCTATGATCCTCTGCCTTTCTGTGGCGAAAATCCTTCTTTTCTGTATCACTGGTTTTCTCTTCTGGTTTGTATGCAGCCTATGTAGCGCTACCGATTCACTTACCCCTGGCATGTCGCTAAGCTCCCAAGAAAAGATATCGGCATACACCCGAAGCAAGTCCACCAGACCTGTCCATAGTGGTTCTGTTAATCCTGCCCCAATCTTGATCAGTTTTTCTGTGTTCCCCGGTATCAACTCAACATCTTTTGTCTCTTCTGCCGGTAGTGCCATCGGTTCAGTACTACTCTCGGTGAATGGCTCTATCTCGATGGCCATCGTTTGTTTTTATTTACTGACCCCAACCCCTGAGGAAATCAAGGTATTCGGATAGTAATTTCGGGTAATGTCAAGATCGCCTTTTACCTCCCCAATCCCGTTCGGTGTCGTGAACTTGATTTTGAAGTGGGGTATAAACGTTACTGCTTGAAGTGCTACTAATGTCGGTCTCCCCAAGATAGCGTTGTATGCTGAGTCCACCTATTCCACGAAAAATCTGACTAGGACTTCTGACTATTGAGGTGCTGTGCCAAACCTAACTGGTAACTTTATCATTCCTAACACATGCACCGGGTCGCCACTGAACCCATATAACGGACCCTCTCCTCCCAACTCCATCTTCTTTCCTTCCAGATCCATCCTCTGATAGGCGTTCATTTATAGTATGTTGATCGAGGACCCGTTATCGATCATCATCCTTTTTATATCTACTGGCCCGACCTGTGCCGTTATAACCAACACCCCGTCATGTGGTTCAATGTGGTCGGTAGGGTAGTCTTCGTCTGTGAAAGAGATGGAGACTCCTGAGTAGGCCCTGTCCTTTCTGGGCGATGAGCTTGCTACCAACAACGCGACCTCGAGATGGCCACTTCTCTTTCCTTCTGGTTACATGCCCTACCGACCCGCCCGAAATTACGTCTATCACCCCTTAGGCTTGTGGGTGCGGTTGCGGCTATGTCTCCCGAGTTGGCCCCCTGTTCTCCTCTCGGGGTGCCTCTGAACCTTCCCGACCGACCACATACTGCACCAGTTGCCCATCCTGGACATTCTTTTCTATCAAATCTTTTAGATCATTGCACATCTCCGTTGAATGCCCCCGACATTGATGGTATGCACAAAATTTGTCCTGACCACTCTTTCTAAGCTTCAAGATCACTGAGCTTGGCTCGAAGAAAGGTTTGTTCCGCGTCTCTTCCAATATTTTAGCCCGGTCCGTGTTGAGTGCGGTGTAGACTTTGTTGACATTTTTATTTGGGAAAGGTGGTCGTCCGCTGCCCGAACCTCCCCCATTGCAGCTTTTCTTACCATAACTATCAGATTTCCCCTGATTATCGGACCTTTGGTAGCTCTGCTTGTCCTGATCTTTAGACTTCTCGTAAGATTGGGTGTGGGGTTTAAAATTTCCCATCACCTCTTCTATTGCTATGTGACACTCGGCTCGTTGGAAGGCTTCTGTCAAATCTGCTGGAGGGTTGATCACTAGATCCTTCATCAACTTCTTTGATTTCCCGATGTCTAGGACAGTAGTGAGGAAACCCAAGGCTTGCGGGGAGTTTATCACTGCTACCAACCCCACAGCCTCACGGAACCTTTTGACGTACTAACCTAGGCTTTCATCCGACACATTTAACTTTGGATGAGGAAGTCGTAATCTTTCCATATACATTACTCCGAACAAGGCGTGAAACTTCTCCTGAAGGTCACTCCGCGAATTGATCAATCCTGCTGCCAAAGTTCCCATCCATTCTCGGGCGCTCTACTTCAAAGTCGTTACGAACATATGAAACTTGGTAGCTTCTGAGTGGTCGTAGTAAGTCATCAGTTGGTCATACCCATCAGAATGATCGTATGGATCCCCCAGCCCATCATAGGTCCCCATCGGGGGCATCTTCTTTTTGGGGTCGGCCGTCATATTATTGATTTCAGGCGAGAAGGGCGGCCCTATACAAGCCGAAGGTGTCCCCATCGAATTCTTCTCTAGCAGCAATTTTTCCAGTTCTGCCACCCTTTGAGCGAGGGGGTCGGACTCCTCTTCATGAGGGGATGATCGGGGTCTGTCCCTCCCATATTCAAATGTCGCGTCCCTCTTCCTCTGTCCCGATTTGCCGGGATGCTCCGACCTTCGTTCTACCGAACGACTCCTCTTCTTCTACTTGGTAGTCCATGGCGACTTGATGTCTGCTTCTTCTCTTTCTCTGCCTCTCTCCGTTGGGGTGACCGGGATCGACAATGATGCCTACGCCTTTTTGAGGACGCCTCCTGTTCTCCGGCCATCTTTGCCATCTGTTGTTCGAGCTCCTCCAGCTGAAGACGTAAGGCCAGCATGGCGTCTTTATTATGTTGCATCTTCTTCTGCAGAATAAACTCCCTCTAATCTCAGCTGCCTTCGCCTCAGCTTTTTCCATGCACCACAAGTACCCGAGAGTGATTCTCATCCGCATGACTGGCTTGGTTGAGAGTCTATTTGTTGTCATGGAAGAGTTTTATTTGGAGGAAGCTGTCGGCTCCTCCCGATCTCCACGGATTACGGAACCCGATCATCCTTGACCGACCATCTCACCTGAGTGGTCTGGTGTGTTTTCGCCTTTTCCTGGTTAGAAGCACTGTTCTCCCTGCTCGCCATAGCTTCTTACCGAAAAAATCAGTTGTAATTGATTAAGCACTAAAGGCCCTCCTTCTAGCACCAATGTTAACGCCAAGTTTCACCGGCGCGCCCAATCACAAAATCCACGCGCTAGAACCTGCACAATAATAGATCACACAGAAGCTTGACGGCTTGTGCCACCGAGGGATAGCTCAGGTGTGAGAATATGTACAGGCCATTCACAAGGTTTAACAATGGAGGCTAAGTATTTAGTGCTCAAAAGTAGGTATTACCTGTTAATTGTACCCTTGGCCTTGTATTTATAGTACTCACCACCTTTAGAATCCTTCTCCGAGTCGGATTAGGACTCCTAGTGATGGTAGTTACCATAACTTGGGTCCAACACAATCTTCTTAAAAGTTGCAAGTGGAATCCAATCAAATCACTACCTTTAGAGTTACCTTATTCAATTATGATTATGACTCCAGGCTCTGTGTGCAGGAGAGCCCACTGCACAGGCCCAACCCAGCCGAACTCACCATCAGATCTGGGCCTCAGTCCAAAAGACTCGAAGGCCCAACCCTGAACACCTTCAACCAAGGTAAGGTTCTAGCCCAAAAGACTCGGATGCCGAGACCGAACACAATCAACTCTCCCATGGGCTTCGGCCCAATGGGCTCTTGAACCCCTTCCCGTGTCAGTCCTTCAGCCCTCACGAAGGTCGATCAAACGCTCCCTAACACCTAATAATACAAAAGGTTTATATTATTATATAATAAAATATCCATTTCATAAGAGACATTATTTGGTCGCATTCACTTTGCCTTTGTCCTTCTTCTAACATTCGAGATTGATTGAAATAATATCATAATTTAGCAAGGGTGAGCAACTAATTTGCTCAGCAAGTTTAAATACAAGAACAATATATCATGATTAGATGAGTTTAACTCTTTAGAACTTCACAATATTCAAAAGATTGTGAAGTAGCTGAAATAATGAAACAATGATACATATCCAAATCGAGGATTTTCTTAATTTTCATGTTGAATAACATATCAAGAATGAAAGAGTTAAATTCTTTCAAAGATGCAATATTATTCATTTGATTAGGAATAAAATGCAATAACATTCAATACAATGTGATATTTCCATATTCATGTTGAGTGATCACAACGGATCAAAAACTACTAGAGGAATTATTAGTTCATTTACTGATTGAATATGTGACACCCCCAAATCCGGTACTTCCATATCCACAGGATTTGGTGTTCACTGTACAAGCATCATCTATATATCTACCCATAAATAAATGCAAACCATGAATTAGATAGAAATAAATAATAAATCTCTCCCCTTATGGGGTTACATCAACTACATAATAAATAAATCCCAGGTTACTCTAACCTTAAAACATCTATGCAAAATCTTAAACAAATAAGTCTTAAGTAACATCAATTCTAAATATCATTGCATAACAACATAAATAATTAGTCTTCATTACTTGCTAAGCTTTCCCTTGCCTTTACTAGTGGAAGGTTCGTCTGCTCTTTTGTTCTTAATGGCAATGTTATTATTACGCAAGAGTGAGCACAATTGCCCACAAGTATAACGATATAACAAATGACTAATAGTAACATGCGAATGAATAAACAACTTCTGAAATAAAGCTCAACTTTTGAATCAAGAATGAATAACAAGAATCAAAAGAACTTCTGAGGGTCATAAGACCTTGAACTATGTCCTAGGTTGTCAAGTGTTTATACTTGAAACCTTTAATAGTCATAAGACTATGGACTCTTCTTCTCGTACTTAGGGGGATCAGCCCTTACTACCATAGAGTGCACAATATCTTAACGCTAAAGCATAAATAATCCCCTATACAGGGTTGTTCATCTTTGTTTTGCCATTCGAGTCCGCACCAAAGGAAATTTGGTTTGGATAATTCATCAAGGGGTTCTAAAATTTGGAACGATCATCAACTTTGGACTAGTCGAATCAATAAGGGTTTGCTAGTCTAATAAGGTTTAACAATAACAGATAATTTAACTTGGATGAAATCTCAAAAGTATACAATAGAATAATTATTGTATAAAAACATCATGCTTGAAGATTAATAAACTTTAATATACAATACAGGCTTGATCAATAATAATGAGAATTTGCTCAATATCGAAAGATGAATTAATCAACTTATATAACGATAACAAGTAGGGTTAGGAAACTTGCTCAACGAAAGTTTAGGGTAAGAAACTTGCTCAACATAAATGTAGAGTTAGAAAACTTGCTCAATGTAACAAGATAAGGTTTAGAAACTTGCCTCGTGCGTAGATTACACTTAAACAAACTCGTTCTTTGAATTAAATCCTACATATCAATTACGTTCACAATACCAGTCAATAATAACATACTAAACATCATAAGTTATTCTTTGTTTAACTCGAATTCATGACTATACTTAGTCAATTATTACACTTAGTGTAAAATTAAGACTTCACGAAAAATAACTAATTATGCCTTCGATCATTCAATCCACACGTAATTGTGTTATGGACATGTTAAGAATTTATTTTAACATCTCATTATAGGTCTAACAAGTCTTTATAATCATTAGACTAAGTTACTAACTCATTTCTATACTTGAACACTTTTAAAAACTCAATTCTGACCATTCTGCTAAGTGGCGCTCTGGCTTACTTTACTTTTATACTATGTCTTGGAGTCACATGGCCAGTGGCTCGATGAGTCTGAGTCTCGAGTTTGGAGTTGGCGTTGCACGACTGATACTAGATTCTCGAATTTCGATTCGCGAAGAACACGTAATTCAAATGAAATAAACTCTACATAATCATAATTTTCACCAAATTAAACATACCCACATGCTAGAATTTATACATAACCATTACCCAACATATATAGAGTGATTTTCACCCATAAAAACATATAATTACAGAATTAAAGCATGCAAATTGAACTGTTCTTGATGTTCTTGAAGTTCTTGAACAAAAACATGGATTTTAATGCTAAGGATTCGTTATAAAGCCAAATCCAACCATTCAAGTTTCATTTTGTTCATTTTAACATGCATAATCATATACAAGTGGAAAATTTTAGGGATAATATATAATTGACGTATTAATATCACATATAAGGCCATATGGCCATATAACATACTCTGTAATCGTATACTGTAAAATTTCATGAAACTGATGATATGGAATTATACAATATATATATATATATAAAACATGCCACTACTCGAATTATTACATATATTCTTATAACAACTTTCCAATTTGCAGAGATTCACAGAAGACTTTAAGCCATATTCATGAAACTTAAAAGACGTAAAAAAAATAATTAGGTTGAAGAGATTACCCAAGCGTAGATAAAATAATAGGAGATGAATTAAAGCCTTCCTCAATAATTCTCAAACACCAAGCAATCTCCCTCAACAATTTTCTCAAACTCTCTATGTATTTCTCTTTGTTTCTATTTTTCTAGACTTAGGAAAAATGAAGAAGAAGGCGTAATAAAGAAAATCAACTGACGCGTTGTGGTCAGTTACCCGGTCATGGGTAACTTCCCTCAACTCCAATTAAGGCCATGTTTGGCTAGCATACTAGGTTTCAAAACCCATTATTTTAATAAAACCTTATCATATAGTTTTAAAAAAATGTCACATCCATTATAAAATAAATCAAATATCTAGTTTAATTTATTTAAATAAAATAAAATAATTTCTCATTAATTCACATTGTCACATTATTAAATTTTCTCATTTAATAATAATATCAATTATTAAATCTCTAATTAATAATTAAATTAATTAAAATAACAAAGGATTATTAAATATTTCTTTTAATTCAATAAGCTCACATAATCACATACTTGAATAATAAAAATTCTCGCATTAAATTAATAAATGTAACACGTATATAATTAAATTAATCTATCACAACTTCATCAATTAATTATTTAATCTAATAATTAATTCATTAAAAAATATTTATTCAATCCAATAAATATTAAAATTAAATTACAAAATTACGGTTGTCACATCTTTCCCCTCTTAAAATGATTCTGTCCTCAAAATCACAACTCAATAATTCGTCCCGTTACATTCTCCCCCCCTTACAAAGATTCTGTCCCTAGAATCGTATATAACAATCTAAGTAAATAAATGAGGATAATTTTTCATCATATTCTCTTCGAGTTCCCACGTAGCTTCTTCAGCGTTGTGGTTTCTCCAAATTACCTTAATAGAAGGTATTACTTTATTTCTCAGAACTTGTTCTTTTCGGTCGACAATTTGAACATGAATTTCTTCGTAAGACAAATCTTTGTCGAAATATAGGGGTTTATATTCAATCACGTGCTTGTAATCAGGTTTGTAGGGTCGTAGGACTGAGACATGGAAAACATTGTTGACATTCTCTAGAGATAGAAGTAAGGCTACCTCATAAGCAACTTCTCCGACCCTTCTCAGAACTTCAAAGGGTCTAATGAATCTTGGGCTTAATTTTCCTTTCTTTCCGAATCTGATCTTTCCCTTCCAAGGAGAGACCTTTAAAAACACATAGCTACCCGGCTCGAATTCAACATTCTTGCAGTGTGGATCAGCGTATTTCTTCTGTCTATTTTGAGTTGCTGTCAATCTTGCTCGAATCACTTTGACTATCTCTGCTGTTTGTTGTATCAATTTCGGGCCTAGTAGTTGTCTTTCACCAACTTCATCCCAATATAGTGGAGTTCTGCACTTTCTGTCGTATAACGCTTCATAGGGTGGCATTCCAATACTAGCGTGGTAACTGTTGTTGTAACCGAACTCTACAAGCGGTAAATGATCATAATCCAATTTCCTTTAAAGTCTATTATACATGCTCTTAATATATCTTCCAATGTTTGGATTGTTCTTTCACTCTGTCCAACTGTCTGAGGGTGATATGCCATACTCATTTAATAGCTTGTACCCATGCATTCTGTGAGCGTTCGAGGAAGTTTGACGTAAAACGTGGATCTTTATCAGAAATAATTGACACCGGAACTCCGTGCCTTGAAACAATCTCTTTCACATATAACCTTGCCAACTGATCTAAGTTGAATCTGATTTTGATCGGAAGGAAGTGTATGGATTTCGTCAATCGGTCAACAATAACCCATACTGCGTCGTAGCCTTTCTGAGTTGTCGGTAGGCCAACCACGAAATCCATTGTAATATATTCCTATTTCCATTTTGGAATCTCTAAAGGTTGTAGCAATCCACTCGGTCTCTGATGTTCTGCTTTTACTTTCTGACATGTCAGGCATTTGGCAACACATTCTACAACCTCTCGTTTTAAATTTGGCCACCAAAAGTGTTGTCGGAGATCTTGGTACATCTTAGTGCTACCAGGGTGAATCGAATATCTTGAGTTGTGAGCCTCGCTTAAAATTTCTTCCTTATTCTCTGGTATTGGCGGTACCCAAATTTTGCTCTCAAATCTTAGTAGTCCCTCACTGTCTATTTTGAATCTCGGTTCAGTCCCTTCAGATATCTTCTTCTTCACTTTCTAACATTCTTCGTCCTGAAGTTGAGCCTCCTTAACTTTATCCAGTAAGGTTGTACCAGCTTGCATCTGGAATAGTTTCTCGTCAATTTCCATTGGATACTTCACTTCCAATTCTAGCTTTTCCATTGCTAAAATTAGCTCCTCCTGAGTGGTCAACGTCATCCATTTCTCCCGACCTTTTCTACTTAGGGCGTCGGCCACCACATTTACCTTACCCGGATGGTATAGAATCTCACAATCGTAGTCCTTAATTAACTCCAACCACCTTCTTTGGCGCATATTCAAGTCTTTTTGTGTAAAAATATATTTCAGACTCTTGTGGTCTATATATATTTCACACTTCTCCCCATAAAGATAGTGCCTCCAGATTTTCAAAGCAAAAACCACTGCAGCTAACTCCAAATCATGGGTCGGATACCCCTTATCATAATCTTTTAGTTGTCGTGATGCATACGCAATGACTCTGCCATTCGGCATAAGCACACAGCCAAGTCCTTTATGCGACGCATCACTATATACCACAAAATTTCCTGTATCATCCGGAAGAGATAACACAGGTGCTGAACTTAACCTCTTCTTTAATTCTTGAAAACTTTCCTCACACTTCTCCGTCCAAACGAATTTCACCGATTTCCTAGTCAAATTCGTCAGCGGAGTTACGATCTTGAAAAAATCCTGAATGAATCTTCTGTAATACCCTGCCAATCCAAGAAAACTTCTTACTTCCGACGGCGTCTTCGGCTGATCCCAGTTAATCACAGCTTCAACTTTGGAGGGATCCACCGAAATTCCGTCTCTATCAATCACATGTCCAAGAAATTATACTCTTTTAATCCAGAATTCACATTTCGAAAACTTAGCATACAACTTCTCTCTTCTTAATGTCTGTAATGTCAACCTCAAATGTTCTTCGTGTTCTTCCTTTGTTTTTGAATATACCAAAATGTCATCTATGAATACCACTAAAAATGTCATCCAAAAACGGCTTGAACACTCCATTCATTAAGCCCATAAATGTTGCAGGAGTATTCATTAGACCAAATGACATTACCAGAAATTCGTAGTGACCGTATCATGTTCTAAACGCTGTCTTTGGTACATCCTCTGGTCTCACCTTCAGTTGATGATAACCACTTCTCAAATCTATCTTTGAAAAATATCTTGCTCCCTTTAACTGATCGAACAAGTCGTCGATTCGCGGTAATGGATACCTATTCTTAATCATGACCTTATTCAGTTCTCTGTAGTCTATGCAAAGTCGGATTGTTCCATCATTCTTCTTCACAAATAAAACCAGCGCTCCCCACGGTGATAAGCTTGGTTGAATATACTTCTTGTCCAGTAATTCTTATAGTTGGACCATCAATTCTTTCATCTCTAACGGTGCCATTCGGTATGGTGCCTTTGATATTGGGGCCATTCCTGGAGCCAAATCGATAACGAATTCAACTACTCTATCTGGAAGAAGTCCCGGCAAATCATCCGGAAATACGTCTGCGAAATCTCTCACTATTGAAATCTCATCAATTTTGGGTTCTCTTTACGACTATTGACTATGTAAGCTAGATATCCTATACAGCCTTCTCTTAACAATCTCCTGGCCTGCATCATCGTCAAACAACTCGTTTGTCTAGGCGACTTGCTATCTGGCAGTTAATTACCGCCCCATAATTGGATAACCAATCCATACCCAAAATAACATCAAATTCTCCAAGTCGAATAGGGATAAGATCTATGTTCATGATATTACCCTTAATATCTACTCTACAGTTCTTGTGCACATACTTAACAGGGATAATTTCTCTATTCGCAATTTCTATGTTCATGGGGTATTCTAACTCGTCCTTAAACAATTCTAAGTTCTTAGCGAAGTCATCGCATATAAATGAGCAAGTAGCACCCGAATCAAATAACACATAAGCATTAACTTTATTGATCGAAATGATACCTGACACCACATCGCGAGACTGTACCGCGTCCTGCACTGTCATATTGAACGTTCTGGCTGTTGGTCTATTGGTTAGAGTGCTTCCTCCAGTATTTCCTCTATTTCCCCCTGAAGTCGTCCCTCCCGATCCCTTCTTAGGACAATCTCTTGTAAGATGGTCCTTTGATCCACATGTGAAGCATGCACCCTTCTTTGGGTTCGGACAGTTTGGTGCTATGTGGCTTTCCTGACCACAATTGTAGCACACTCGCTTCCCCTTCAAACAAACTCCCAAATGCATTTTTTTGCAGGTTGGGCACGGTTCAATCTTCTTCTTCTGCCCTCCCTGTTGACTTCCGGCCGACGAATTTTTAGACCACTTCCTCTTCTGATTGTGATTACCCCCATTGCTACTCCCACCAGTCTTGTTATTACCTTCCTTCTCACACTTCTTCTTCTTCTTCTGCTCCTGATTATGCTTCGTTACTACATCGCTTCCACACTCAGCGAGTATGGCATTCTCTAACACTCCAGCAAAAGTGTTCAATTGGAACATTGACACCTTGCTATAAAACCAGGGCTTCAGTCCCTGCTCGAATCGTCTCGCCTTCCTCTCATCGGTATGTACTTGGTATGTGGCGAACCTAGCCAACTCGTTGAACCTTGCCGCATAATCAGCTACTGACATATTTCCCTATTTCAACTCTAGAAACTGAACCTCCATCTGATTTTGTGAACTAGTCGGAAAGTACATCTCGAAGAACATCTCTTTGAATCTTTCCCAGGATATTACACCTTCACCTCCTCTCACTTTGTTTGCCTGCCACCAATAGCTGGCTTCGGACTTCAGCATAAACGTTGCATAAGAAGTCTTCTGATCTTCCTTTACCCTAGCAACATCGAACACCTTTTCCAACTCCATTACCCATGTCGGAGCTTCAATTGGGTTTATGGAACCCTTAAACTCTGGCGGTCCCACCGCTTTAAAGTCCTTAAACAAAGTATTTGGTGGAGCTTGGGGTTGATTATTAAGTGCTCTAGCTAAAAGGTTTACCAATTGCTGAACAGAGTTAGCATTGGCATCGTTGTTATTATTTGTTGACCCTTCCTGGGCTTGCTGATGATTTTGTCTTCTAGGCGGCATATTTCTGTTAAGAATATACACTTATTGGATCTTTACTCAATCTCTAAAACATTTAAGACTTAACTAAACATTTAATCATAACTTACTTATAACATTACTTCAAATAAACTTTGACATTTCATTTAATTCAAAAGTCTTTACATCATAAGATAGCATCACTGCTATTTACATCAACTATCCCCAGATAAAGAATCTACAGGATTTAAAACATCAAAATATTCCTTTGTTTATAATCACATCAAAATTTACATCATTAACTATCAAATAGTTTCACATAATCATACTAATACTATCACTGTCTGTTAAGGCGCTGGATAGCCTTGCTACGTTCCTCCTCCATGATGCGGCACATCGTTCTGCGATCTAACATATATGATGATAGATCCTCAAACTGGATTAGATACTTTCTAACTCATTCTTGGACCGCATCCATTGCATTTTGAAGTGTAAAGTACATCTCCTCAAGTTTAGCCTTCTTCGCACAGCGATCATCTTCTGCACGATCAGCACGGTGTGACTCTCGTACCCAGCCCTCCTCTGCTATGGAAAGCCTCTATGAGCTCTCCTTCAGATCCTTCTTTAACTTCTCTATTTCTGTGGACTTATCCTCAGTCTGACCCTTCTCGTGAACCAGATCCCACTCCACGTTTCCCAAATGTGTGTGAAGAGTCACAATCTCTCTATCCTTCTGCTCAATAGTAATCTGACTAACTAGCACCGCTTTCGGTCAAATCTAACAAAGTATCCTGCAACTCTACGTTACGATCATAGAGTGCATCATACATCTCAGCATCAATGGAGTTCGGTGGGAACTCCTCTTCTTCCTCTTCCTCAGGATCCTCCTCTAGATCTGTCTTCGGCTCATGCTCCTGACCAGCAACAGTGATCAATGGAGATGGCTCTCTTTGTACAAGCTGTTCCCTGACGACATGAATGTCTCGGGGCTCCTCCTCTGTAGGTACTCGGGGTTCCTCCTCCCCAGCTCGACCAACTCCTCCAACATCCGACATCCTGACAACAAAGTTTTAAGTTTTAGTTACTAATTCGTGCTAGCGAACACATAGATTAACACATAAGCACATAAAGTTTTTTATTATCTTCAATGAATTCAGAAATTCATTTCTTAGAACTCGATAAGAGTTTACCATTACTATGTTCTCGATCTCCTACAAGGCTACTACCTAAGGTTATTCACCCCACCTAAGGTTCATAACCTTATGACTCGATACTAACTGTGACACCCCAAATCCAGTACTTCCATATCCACGAGATTTGGTGTTCAACAGACAAGCATCATCTATATATCTACCCATAAATAAATGCAAACCATGCAATAGATAGAAATAAATAATAAATCTCTCCCCTTATGGGGTTACATCAACTGCATCATAAATAAATCCCAGGTTACTCTAACCTTAAAACATCTATGCAGAATCTTAAACAAATAAGTCTTAAGTAACATCAATTTTAAATATCATTACATAACCACATAAATAATCAGTCTTCATTACTTGCTAAGCTAGCCCTTACCTTTACTAGTGGAAGGTTCGTCTGCTCTTTCGTTCTTAACTGCAATGTTAATATTACGCAAGAGTGAGCACAATTTCCCACAAGTATAACGATATAATAAATGACTAATAATAACATACGAATGAATTAACAACTTTTGAAATAAAGCTCAACTTTTGAATCAAGAATGAATAACAAGAATCAAAAGAACTTATGAGGGTCATAAGACCTTGAACTATGTCCTAGGTTGTCAAGTGTTTATACTTGAAACCTTTAACAGTCATAAGACTATGGACTCTTCTTCTCGTACTTAGGGGGATTAGCCCTTAGTACCATACTGTGCACAATATCTTAACGCTAAAGCGAAAATAATCCCCTATATAGGGTTGTTCATCTCAATTTTGACATTCGAGTACGCACCAAAGGAAGTTTGGTTTGGATAATTCATCAAGGGGTTCTGAAATTTAGAACGCGCATCAACTATGGACTAGTCGAATCAATAAGGGTTCACTAGTCTAACAAGGTTTAACAATAACAGATAATTTAACTTGGATGAAATCTCAAAAGTATACAATAGAATAATTATTGTATAACAACATCATGCTTGGAGATTAATAAACTTTAATATACAAGACAGGCTTGATAAATAATAATGAGAATTTGCTCAATATCGAAAGATGAATTAATCAACTTATATAATGATAACAAGTAGGGTTAGGAAACTTGCTCAACGAAAGTTTAGGGTAAGAAACTTGCTCAACATAAATGTAGAGTTAGAAAACTTGCTCAATATAACAAGATAAGGTTTAGAAACTTGCCTCGTGCGTAGATTACACTTAAACAAACTCGTTCTTTGAATTAAATCCTACATATCAATTACGTTCACAATATCAGACAATAATAACGTACTAAACATCATAAATTATTCTTTGTTTAACTCAAATTCATGACTATACTTAGTCAATTATTACACTTAGTGTAAAATTAAGACTTCACAAAAAATAACTAATTATGCCTTCGATCATTCAATCCACATGTAATTGTGTAGGTCTAACAAATCTTTATAATAATTAGACTAAGTTACTAACTCATTTCTATACTTGAACACTTTTAAAAACTCAATTCTTACTATTCTGCTAAGTGGTATTTGTACGCCACTTTTATACTATATCTTGGTAGCTGGCATGCGCATGAGTCTGAGGGCTCAGAATTGGCACATGACACTGACCAGATTCTCGAATTTCGATTCGCGAAAAACACAGAATTCAGGGAAATAAATTCTACATAATCATAAATTTCACCAAATTAAACATACCCACGTGCTAGAATTTATACATAACCATTACCCAACTTATATAGAGTGATTTTCACCCATAAAAACATATAATTACATAATTAAAGCATGCAAAATGAACTATTCTTGATGTTCTTGAAGTTCTTGAACAAAAACATGGATTTTAATGCTACGGATTCGTTATAAAGCCAAATCCAACCATTCAAGTTTCATTTTGTTCATTTTAACATGCATAATCATATACAAGTGGAAATTTTTAGGGATAATATATAACTGACGTATTAATATCTTGTATAAGGCCATATGGCCATATAACATACTCTGTAATCGTATATTGTAAAATTTCATGAAACTGATGATATGGAATTATGCAATATATATATAAAACATGCCACTACTCGAATTATTACATATATTCTTATAACAACTTTCCAATTTGCAGAGATTCACAGAAGACTTTAAGCCATATTCATGACACTTAAAAGACGTAAAAATAATAATTGGGTTGAAGAGATTACCCAAGCGTAGATAAAATAATAGGAGATGAATTAAAGCCTTCCTCAATAATTCTCAAACACCAAGCAATCTCCCTCAACAATTTTCTCAAACTCTCTCTGTATTTCTCTCTGTTTCTATTTTTCTAAACTTAGGAAAAATGAGGAAGAAGGCGTAATAAAGAAAATCAACTGACGCATTGTGGTCAGTTACCCAGTCATGAGTAACTTCCCTAAACTCCCATTAAGGCCATGTTTGGCTAGCATACTAGGTTTCAAAACCCATTATTTTAATAAAACCTTATAATATAGTTTTAAAAAAATGTCACATCCATTATAAAATAAATCAAATATCTAGTTTAATTTATTTAAATAAAATAAAATAATTTCTCATTAATTTACATAGTCACATGATTAAATTTTCTCATTTAATAATAATATCAATTATTAAATCTCTAATTAATAATTAAATTAATTAAAATAACAATGGCTTATTAAATATTTCTTTTAATTCAATAAGCTCACATAATCACATACTTGAATAATAAAATTCTCCACATTAAATTAATAAATGTAACACATATAATTAAATTAATCTATCACAACTTCATCAATTAACTATTTAATCTAATAATTAATTCATCGAAAAATATTTATTCAACCCAATAAATATTAAAATTAAATTACAAAATTACAGTTGTCACAGAATACCTCAAGAGTATAAGTTAACCATAAATATTAAATCATACTCCCCTGCAAGTACATAAGGGCATCAGCCTCATTGTACCCGTGATTATGCATAATACTCAAAAATAGCTCATGTCATTTTTCGACAATAAAGTTCCCCTTATTTTTGTAAAGGTTGTTCTTCTAAGTCTTACATTATGAATCTGTACCAAAATAATGGGGCTTGGATTGCATTCAAACAAATGTTATGGATTTCAACATATAGTATTAATATTGATCTAGCCGAAATAAGTGGCATAAATCTTTAATAATAACTCAGTTCAATTAATAGAACAATTTCTGATTTAACAAATATTAGTCTAACCAAAATAAATGGAATCAAATTTTCAATAAAAAGTCCGTTCACAAATAATATAACGGTTCATCTAGTATTAGTCTAGCCGAAATAAATGGCATCAAATTTTCATTAACAATTCTTTTCACAAATAATAAAATGCTTCATCAAATATTAGTCTAGCCAAAACAAATGGCACCGACGTGGTACTTAAACAATTCAGGTATAATCGAATTTTAAAGATAGCTTGAACACTTACACAAATATAAAAGATTTATATAAGTTCTAGGATTTAATAAACATTGAACAAATGTAGAATTTTCAAACAACGTCAAATAATTGTAAGAACAAAGTTGAATGGACATATGAACTTGCACATAATAATCAATTGTACAAGGTTAGAGAATCAAAAGAAATTAAGGAACTCGCATATCATAAAGTCTATACAAGAGAAATAAATTTGCACTAGATGCGAATATCAATAATCATAGATGTGGAATAATTATCAATAATTAATCCACTAGTATGCTTTGAAACATAATAACTCGAGTTTGAGTTAAGAAACTTGCAATAATGTGAATATTCAATAATAATCATAGACATGGAATAATCAACAATAATTATCCACTAACATGCTGGAAAAATAATAACTCGAGTTTGAGTTAGGGAACTTGCCTCAGTTGATGACTACTGCTACGCAATTTAATATAACTTCTTATGAAAGACATATCATTAATAAGATCAATCTCTCAATTAGCATCACATATCTTACTCATAATACCATTATTCCATGATATTTTATCTAACATGTAATCACATAATCAAACATTTGATACTACCATAAATCATTAGTAATATTATCATCCTTTGATAATATTATGATAATATTCTATCACATAACCGTCATCTTAAACTCCTATTTAATATCACTTCTTAACATTATTAATCACTTAATAATATTTTATTCCCTTTCAAGATTATTAATAACCACTTAATAATATTTTATTCATTGACAAGTATTATTAATCATTTAATAACATCTTACTCACCTCTATAATATTATTAATCATTTAATAATACCTTATTCACTTACTTAATATTATTAACCACTTAATAATATTTTATCATTAACTAGTATTATTAATCATTTAATAATATTTTAATTCAACTTTAATCTAATATTATTAATCATTTAATAATATTTTAAATCATTATCTAATATTATTAATCATTAAATAATATTTTCATTTAACTTTAATCTAATATTATTAATTTTTAATAATATTTAAATTCATTTATTAATACTTTAATCTAATATTATTAATCATTTAATAATATTTTAATCCAATTTTAATTTAAATATTATTAATTACTTAATAATATCTTAATATATTATTATTAATTTTTAATAATTTTTAATCATTTATTAAGTTAATAAATAATTTATTTAATTGTTTATCCTTTACTAAAATCATTTATTTAACAAACCTACAATGAAATACACATAAAATTTTATCAAAAATGACAAAAACACCCTCAAAATAAGATCTTACCATATTAAGGGTTTTTAAGCAATGAAATCACATTTACACAATTTTCAACATTATTTAACTTATTTTATCCATTTATTCATAACTCAACATTAACATGAAAAATACCAAAATAGTTTTGAAATTTTTTTTGTTCAAGGAATCATCCGAATATGGTTCCCTCGTGAACATATATTTGTTCTGGAATTAAGAATTTCGTTTACTATTTTTAAATGGTCTAAAACAGTCAGATCTTGCAACAAATATCATAAATCATCATATTTTAAAAATATTACGAAATTTTCAGGGTATGCTCCTGTTATATACATCTACTTCTAGTAAACATTTTACAATTTTTGGAGTTACACACAAATAGTTATTTTGGTTCACTTTTAAAATAGTAATTTCTTGTAAAATCCATAACTTTCATTCTACACATCCAAAAATTACCATCTTTGGACTGAACCTTGCTAACTCATCATACTAACATACCCGATTTTCTCAAAATTTTAAAGTAAATAAAAGCAGACTTAGTAAAATTTTAAATAATTAAATATTTAATTGTTGAACAACTTTGGAGATGAATAAATAATTTTTCACATATGAATTAATATATTGACAATGAGATTTTTAATTAATTTAAATATTTATGAAATAAATGTGATAGATTAATTATTAGATTAATTAATTAATTGATGAATGTTGTATATTTATTATAATATTGATTAAATGGAGAATTTTATTATTCGATGTATGTATTTATGTGAGCTTATTGAATTAAAAGAAATATTTAATAAGCCTTTGTTATTTTAATTAATTTAATTATTAATTGGAGATTTAATAATTTGACATTATTATTAAAGGAGAAATTTAATTATGTGATTTATGTGAATTAATGAGAATTTACTATATTTTATTTAAAATAAATTAAATGGATATTTGATTTATTTTATAATGGGTGTGACATTTTTTAAACTATATGATAAGGTTTTATGAAAATAAAGGGTTTTGAAACCTAGTATGCTAGCCAAACGTGGCCTTAATGGGGGTTGAGGAAGTTAACCATGATCGGGTAGCTGACCATCATCATCATCGCAATCGATTTAATTTTCTATTATATTAGGCGTATTATTCTCTTTTCTTCCTTTTCATTTTTTTGCTAAGTCGGTATAATAGAGAGAGAGATACAAAGTGAGAGTTTGAGAAATTTGAGAGAGATTGTGAGTATTGTGATTGTAGTAGAGAGAATTGTCATCCTTGTTCATCTACGCTTGGGTAATCCTCTTCAACCCAAATTTTTATTTTACGTCTTTTAAAGTTTTCATGAATATGGCTTTCATTCATTACGTAAGTCTCTGTAATTGGAAAATGGTGTTGTTGTAGGAATATATGTAGTAATTGAGTAGCATAACATGTTTATTATATATTATATGGGTTTCCATATCTTCAGTTTCATGAAATTATACAGTAAAAGATTTTAGAGTAGGTAATATGGCCATATGGCCTTATACGTATTTTTTTAATATGTCAAAGATAAATTGTTTTGCAAAATTCACACACTTATATGATCATGCATGATAAAATGAACAAAACGAAATTTGAATGGTTGGATTTGGTCTTATAACGAATCTATGGCGTTGAATTTTAGAATTTATGTTCAAAACTTCAAAAACATCAAGAACAGTACAAATTGCATGCTTTAATTATGTGATTATGTGTTTTAATGGATGAGAATCAGTCCATAGATGTTAAGTATTAATTATATATGAATTCTATCATGTGGGTATGTGTAATTTGATGAAATTAGTGTTCAAGAAGTGTTTATTTTGCTAAATTATGTGTTCTTCGCAAACTGGAAATTGAGTCTGGGGTTTTTGCCATGGCTTAACTCCAGTTCATTTCTCGCGTCTCACATACATGCAGTGCAGAAAGCTTGAAAATGGCCTTGACAAGACCAAAACAAAAGTGTGAAATAGCATAAATACCACTTAGCAGAATGTCCAGAAATGCATTTTTTTCAATGTTCAAGTATAGAAATGTGTTAGTAACCTAATCTAATGAGCACAAAAACTTGTTAGACATATAATGAGGTGTTAAAATAAATTCTTAACAAATCCATAACACAATTACGTGTGAATTGAATGATCGAATACATAATTAGCTTATTGTTCGTGAAGTCTTAATTTTACACTAAGTGTAATAATTGACTAAGTATAGTCATGAATTTGAGTTAAACAAAGAGTAAATTTATGATGTTAGTACGTTATTATTGACTGGTATTGTGAACGTAATTGGTATGTAGGATTTAATTCAAAGAACGAGTTTGTTTAAGTGTAATCTACGCACGAGGCAAGTTTCCTAACCCTACTTGTTATCGTTATATAAGTTGATTAATTCACCTTTCTACATTGAGCGAGTTCTCATTATTATTGATCAAGCCTGTCTTGTATATTAAAGTTTGTTAATCTTTCAAACCTGATGCTGTTGTACAATACTTATTCTATTGTATACCTTTTGAGATTCTATTCAAGTTAAGTTATCGATTATTGTTAAACCTTGTTAGACTAGCGAACCCTTATTGATTCGACTAGTCCATAGTTGATGAGCGTTCTAAATTTCAGAACCCTTGATGAATTATCCAAACCAAACTTCCTTTGGTCCGGACTCGAAACGTCAAATGGAGATGAACAACCCTGTATAGGGGATTATTTACGCTTTAGCATTAAGATATTGTGCACAGTATGGTACTAAGGGCTGATCCCCCTAAGTACGAGAAGAAGAGTCCATAGTCTTATGACTGTTAAAGGTTTCAAGTATAAACACTTGACAACCTAGGACATAGTTCAAGGTCTTATGACCCTCAGAATTTCTTTTGATTCTTGTTATTCATTCTTGATTCAAAAGTTGAGCTTTTATATCCGAAGTTATTATTCCTCTCGCATGTTATTATTCATTTATTATATTGTTATACTTGTGGGCAATCGTGCTCACTCTTGCGTAATAATAACATTGCAGTTAAGAACGAAAGAGCAGACGAACCTTCCACTAGTAAGGGCAAGGGCAAGATTAGCAAGTAATGAAGACTGTTTTATTTTTGTGGCTATGTAATGATGATTAGAATTGATGTTACTAAGACTTATTTGTTTATGTTTCCGCATAGATGATTTAAGGTTAGAGTAACCTGGGATTTATTTATTATGCAGTTGATGTAACCCCATAAGGGAGAGAGATTTATTATTTATTTCTATTTATTGCATGGTTGAATTTTTTTATGGGTAGATAGATAGATGATGTTTGTACAGTGAACACCAAATCCTGTGGAAATGGAATTACCGGATTTGGGGGTGTCACAGGTTGGTATCAAAGCTGTAGGTTATGAACCTTAGGTGGGGGAACAACCTTAGGTAGTAGCCTTGTAGGAGATTGAGAATATAGTAGTGGTAAACTCTTATCGAGTTATAAGAAATGGATTTCTAAATTCATTGAAGATAATAAAAGACTTTATGTGCTTATGTGTTAATCTATGTGTTCGCTAGCACGGATTAGTAACTAAAACTTAAAATTTTGTTGTCAGGATGTCGGATGTTGGAGGAGCTAGTCGAGCTGGGGAGGAGGAACCTCGAGTACCTATAGAGGAGGAGCCCCGAGACATTCATGTCGTCAAGGAACAACTGGTACAGAGAGAGCCATCTCCGTTGATCACTGTTGTTGGTCAGGAGCATGAGTCGGAGACTGATCCAGAGGAGGATCCTGAGGAAGAAGAGGAAGAAGAGGAGTTCCCACCGAACTCCATTGATGCTGAGATGTATGATGCACTTTATGATCGTAATATAGAGTTGCAGGATACTGTCCGGGATCTGACTGAGCAGGCGGTTAGTCAACAGATTATTATTGAGCAGAGGGATAGGGAGATTGTGACTCTTCACACACGTTTAGAAAACGTGGAGTGAGATCTGGTTCACGAGAAGGGTCAAACCGAGGATAAGTCCGCAGAAATAGAAAAGTTGAAAAAGGAGCTGAAAGAGAGCTCAGAGAGGCTTGCCATAGCAGAGGAGGGTTGGGTACGAGAGTCACGCCGTGCTGATCTTGCAGAAGATGATCGCCGTGCGAAGAAGGCTAAACTTGAGGAGACATACTCTACACTACAAAATGCAATGGATGCGGTCCAAGATCGAGTTAGGAAGTATCCAATCCAGTTTGAGGATCTACCATCATATATGCTAGATCGCAAAACGATGTCTCGCATCATGGAGGAGGAACGTAGCAAGGCTATTCAATGGCTTAACAGACAGTGATAGTATTAGTTTAATTATGTGAAAATTATTTGGTAGTTAATGATGTAAATTCCGATGTGATTATAAACAAAGGAATATTTTGATGTTTTAAATCTTGTAGATTTTTTATCTCGGGATAGTGGATGTAAATAGGAATGATGCTATCTTTTTATGTTAAAACTTTTGAATTTAATGAGAATGTTAGAGTTTATTTGAATAGATGTGTTAAGTAAGTTATGATTAAATGTTTAGTTAAGTCTTAAATGTTTTAGAGATTGAGTAAAGACCTAATAAGCGTATATTCTTAACAGAAATATGCAACCTAGAAGAAGACAAAACCGTCAGCAAGCACAAGAGGAACCGATGAACAACAATGACGCCAACGCTAACCCTGTTCAGCAGTTGGTGAACCTTTTAGCTGGAGCGATTAACAATCAACCACAAGCTCCACCAAATACTTCGTTTAAGGACTTCAAGGCGGTGGGACCGCCAGAGTTTAAGGGTTCCATAAACCCAATTGAAGCTCAGACTTGGGTGATGGAGATGGAGAAGGTGTTCGACGTCGCTCGAGTAAGGGAAGACCAGAAAACCGCGTATGCAACATTCATGCTAAAGTCCGAAGCCAGTTATTGGTGGCAGGCAAACAAAGTGAGAGGAGGTGAAGGTGTAGTATCCTGGGAAAGATTCAAAGAGATGTTCTTCGAGATGTATTTTCCGACAAGTTCACAAAATCAGATGGAAGTTCAGTTTTTAGAGTTGAAACAGGGAAATATGTCAGTAGCTGATTATGCGACAAGGTTCAACGAGTTGGCTAGGTTTGCCACATACCAAGTACATACCGATGAGAGGAAGGCGAGACGATTCGAGCAGGGACTGAAGCCCTGGTTGTATAGCAAGGTGTCAATGTTCCAATTGAACACTTTTGCTGGAGTGTTAGAGAAGGCCATACTCGCTGAGGGTGGAAGCGATGCAATAACGAAGTATAATCAGGAGCAGAAGAAGAAGAAGAAGAAGAAGAAGAAGAGTGAGAATGAAGGTAATAACAAGACTGGTGGGAGTAGCACTGGGGGTAGCCATAATCAGAAGAGGAAGTGGACGGATAACTCATCAGCCGGAAGTCAACAAGGAAGACATAAGAAGAAGATCGAAGCGTGCCCAACTTACGGAAAAACTCATTTGGGAGTTTGCTTAAAAGGGAAACGAGTGTGCTACAATTGTGGTCAAGAACGCCACATAACACCTAACTATCCTAACCCAAAGAAGGGTGCCTGCTTCACTTATGGTTCAAAGGATCATCTTGCCAGGTATTGTCCTAAGAAAGGATCTGGGGGAACGAGTTCAGAAGGAAATAGAGGGAATACCGGTGGAAGCACTCTGACTATCGCAACACCAACCGACCGACTACCAGAACATTCAATATGACATTGCAGAACGCAGTGCAGTCTCGCGATGTGGTGTTAGGTATCATTTCGATCAATAAAATTAATGCTTATGTGTTATTTGATTCGGGTTCTACTTGTTCATTTATATCCGATGACTTTGCTAAGAACTTAGAATTTCTTAAGGACGAGTTAGAATACCCTATGAACATAAAAATTGTGAATAGAGAAATTATCCCTGTTAAGTACGTCCATAAGAACTGTAAAGTGGATATTAAGGGTAATATCATGAACGTAGATCTTATCCCTATTCGACTTGGAGAATTTGATGTTATTTTGGGTATGGACTGGTTATCCAATTATGGGGCGGTAATCGACTGCCAAAAGAAGCGTATTAACCTTATGACTCCGTCAAAGGTTTTGTTTTATGGTAGCAAGTCGCCTAGACAAGCGAGTTGTACAACGATGATGCAGGCCATGAGGTTGTTAAGGCAAGGCTGAGTAGGATATCTAGCTTACATAGTCGATAGTCGTAAAGAGAATTTGAAAATAGATGAGATACTAGTAGTGAGAGATTTCGCAGACGTATTTCTGGATGATTTGCTGGGACTTCCTCCAGATAGAGCAGTTGAATTCGTGATCGATTTGGCTCCAGGAACGGCTCCAATATCGAAGGCACCATACCGAATGGCACCGGTAGAGATGAAAGAACTGATGGTCCAACTACAAGAATTACTGGACAAGAAGTATATACAACCAAGCGTATCACCGTGGGGAGCGCCGATTTTATTTGTGAAGAAGAAGGATGGGACAATGCGACTCTGCATAGACTATAGAGAACTGAATAAGGTCACGATCAAGAATAGATATCCATTATCGCGAATCGACGACTTGTTCGATCAGTTAAAGGGAGCAAGATATTTGTCAAAGATAGATTTGAGGAGTGGTTATCATCAACTGAAGGTGAGACCAGAGGATGTACCGAAGACAGTGTTTAGAACACGATATGGTCACTACGAATTTTTGGTAATGTCATTTGGTCTAACAAATTCTCCTGCAGCATTTTTGGGCTTAATGAATAGAGTGTTCAAGCCAGTTTTGGACAAATTCGTAATGGTATTTATAGATGACATTTTGGTATATTCAAAAACCAAGAAAGAACACGAAGAGCATTTGAGGGTGACACTAGAGACATTGAGAAGAGAGAAGTTGTATGCTATGTTTTCGAAATGTGAATTTTGGATTGAAAGAGTACAATTTCTTGGACATGTGATTGATAGAGACAAAATTTTGGTGGATCCCTCCAAAGTCAAAGCTATGATTAACTGGAATCAGCCAAAGACGCCGTCAGAAGTAAGAAGTTTTCTTGGATTGGTAGGTTATTACAGAAGATTCATTAAGGATTTTTCCAAGATCGCAACTCCGTTGACGAATTTGACTAGGAAATCGGTGAAATTTGTTTGGACGGAGAAGTGTGAGGAAAGTTTTCAAGAATTAAAGAGGAGGTTGAGTTCAGCACCTGTGTTATCTCTTCCAGATGACACATGAAATTTTGTGGTATATAGTGATGCGTCGCACAAAGGACTTGGCTGTGTGCTTATGCAAAATGGCAGAGTCATTGCGTACGCGTCACGACAACTGAAGGATTATGAGAAGGGGTATCCGACCCATGACTTGGAGTTAGCTGCAGTGGTTTTTACTTTGAAAATATGGAAGCATTATCTCTACGGGGAGAAGTGTGAAATATATACGGATCACAAGAGTCTGAAATATATTTTTACACAGAAAGACTTGAATATGCGCCAAAGAAGGTGGTTGGAGTTAATTAAGGACTACGATTGGGAGATTCTATACCATCCGGGTAAGGCAAATGTGGTGGCCGACGCCCTAAGTAGAAAAGGTCGGGAGAAATTGATGATGTTGACCGCTCAGGAGGAGCTAATTTTAGCAATGGAAAAGCTAGAATTGGAAGTGAAGTATCCCATGGAAATTGATAAGAAACTGTTCCAGATGCAAGATGGTACAACTTTACTGGATAAAGTTAAGGAGGCTCAACTTCAGGACGAAGAATGTGAGAAAGTGAAGAAGAAGATATCTGAAGGGACTGAACTGAGATTCAAAATAGATAGTGAGGGACTACTAAGATTTGATAGCAGAATTTGGGTACCGCCAGTACCAGAAATTAAGGAAGAAATCTTGAGCGAGGCTCACAACTCAAGATATTCGATTCACCCTGGTAGCACCAAGATGTATCAAGATCTTTGACAACATTTTTGGTGGCCAAATTTAAAACGAGAGGTTGCGAATGTGTTGCCAAAAGTATGTCGAAAGTTAAAGCAGAACATTAGAGGCGGAGTGGGTTAATACAACCTTTAGAGATTCAAGAATGGAAATGGGAACATATTACGATGGATTTCGTGGTTGGCCTACCGACGACTCAGAAAGGCTACGACGCAGTATGAGTTATTGTTAATCGATTGACGAAATCCGCACACTTCCTTCAGATCAAAATCAGATTCAACTTAGATCAGTTGGAAAGGTTATATGTGAAAGAGATTGTTTCAAGGCACGAAGTTCCGGCTTTAATTGTTTCTGATAGAGATCCGCGCTTTACGTCGAACTTCTGGAAACGTCTACAGGAATGCCTGGGTACACAGTTACGAATGAGTACGGCATATCACCCTCAGATAGATGGACAGAGTGAAAGAACAATTTAGACATTGGAAGATATGTTAAGAGCTTGTATAATGGACTTTAAAGGAAATTGGGATGACCATCTACCGCTCGTAGAGTTTGGCTACAACAACAGTTACCACGCTAGTATTGGCATGCCACCCTATGAAGCGTTATACGGCAGAAAGTGCAAAACTCAACTATATTGGGATGAAGTTGGCGAAAAACAACTACTAGGCCTGGAATTAGTACAATAAAAAGCAGAAATAGTCAAAGTGATCCAAGCGAGATTAATAGCAGCTCAAGATAGACAGAAGAAATACGCCGATCCACACCTTAAGAATGTTGAATTCGAGCCGGGTAGTTATGTGTTTTTAAAGGTCTCTTTTTGGAAGGGAAAGATCAGGTTTGGAAAGAAAGGAAAATTAAGCCCAAGATTCATTGGACCCTTTGAAGTTCTCAAAAGGGTCGGAGAAGTTGCTTATGAGGTAGCCTTACCTCCAGCTCTAGAAAATGTCCACAACGTTTTCCATGTCTCAGTCCTACGCCCCTACAAACCTGATTACAAGCACGTGATTGAATATGAACCCCTACATTTTGACAAAGACTTATCTTACGAAGAAATTCCTATTCAAATTATCGACCGAAAAGAACAAGTTCTGAGAAATAAAGTAATACCTTCTGTTAAGGTAATTTGGAGGAACCACAACGCTGAAGAAGCTACGTGGGAACTCGAAGAGAATATGATGAAAAATTATCCTCATTTGTTTACTTAGATTGTTATAAGCGATTCTGGGGACAGAATCTTTGTAAGGGGGGAGAATGTAACGGGACGAATTATTGAGTTGTGATTCTGAGGACAGAATCCTTTTAAGAGGGGAAAGATGTGACAACCGAGATTTTGTAATTTAATTTAAATATTTATTGGATTGAATAAATATTTTTCGATGAATTAATTATTAGATTAATTAATTAATTGATGAAGTTGTGATAGATTAATTTAATTATATGTTTTATATTTATTAAATTGATGTGGAGAATTTTATTATTTGATGTATGTATTTATGTGAGCTTATTGAATTAAAAGAAATATTTAATAAGCATTTGTTATTTTAATTAATTTAATTATTAATTGGAGATTTAATAATTTGACATTATTATTAAAGGAGAAATTTAATTATGTGTCTATGTGAATTAATGAGAATTTACTATATTTTATTTAAAATAAATTAAACTGGATATTTGATTTATTTTATAATGGGTGTGACATTTTTTTAAACTATATGATAAGGTTTTATGAAAATAAAGGGTTTTGAAACCTAGTATGCTAGCCAAACGTGGCCTTAATGGGGGTTGAGGGAAGTTACCCATGACTGGCTAACTAACCATCATCGCGTCAGTTTAATTTTCTATTATATTAGACGTATTCTCTTTTCTTCCTTTTCATTTTTTTGCTAAGTTTGGCATAACAGAGAGAGAGAGAGATATAGTGAGAGTTTGAGAAATTTGAGAGAGATTGTGAGTATTGTGATTGTAGTAGAGAGAATTGTCATCCTTGTTCATCTACGCTTGGGTAATCCTCTTCAACCCAAATTTTTATTTTAGGACTTTTAAAGTTTTCATTAATATGACTTTCATTCATTCTGTAATTCTCTATAATTAGAAAATGGTGTTGTTGTTGGAATATATGTAGTAATTCGAGTAGCATAACATGTTTATTGTATATTATATGGGTTTCCATATCTTCAGTTTCATGAAATTATACAGTAAAAGATTTTAGAGTAGGTAATATGGCCATATAGCCTTCTACGTATTTTTTTAATATGTCAAACATAAATTGTTTTGCAAAATTCACACACTTATATGATTATGCATGATAAAATGAACAAAACGAAATTTGAATGGTTAGATTTTATCTTATAACGAATCTATGGCGTTGAATTTTAGAATTTATGTTCAAAACTTCAAGAACATCAAGAACAGTACAATTTGCATGCTTTAATTATGTGATTATGTGTTTTAATGGGTGAGAATCACTCCATAGATGTTAAGTATTAATTATATATGAATTCTAGCATGTGGGTATGTGTAATTTGATGAAATTAGTGTTCAAGAAGTGTTTATTTCGCTGAATTATGTGTTCTTCGTGAAATGGAAATTTGAGTCTGGGTTTCACATTTGCGCCGTAACTCCAGATTCATTTACCTATGACATGCCCACCATGCCACAGTAATACAGCCACATAAATAGCCAATGCAGTGCCGCATCGCCAAGACTAGTATAAAAGTGAAATGCAATATTTCCACTTAGCAGAATGTCCAGAAATGCATTTTTTTCAATGTTCAAATATAGAAATGTGTTAGTAACCTAATCTAATGAGCACAAAAACTTGTTAGACATATAATGAGCTGTTAAAATAAATTCTTAACAAATCCATAACACAATTACGTGTGAATTGAATGATCGAATACATAATTAGCTTATTGTTCATGAAGTCTTAATTTTACACTAAGTGTAATAATTGACTAAGTATAGTCATGAATTTGAGTTAAACAAAGTGTAAATTTATGATGTTAGTGTGACGCCCCCAAAATAGGTATACATCACCCATTCTGAGTTGTCAATACATGGTACAGAAACAACTACTACTTTATTATTACAACAGTAAAACTATGAGTTTAAATACAAATATTATCTTCTAGACAATATCTATACTCAAATAAATCCTCATAACATTTATTGATACATTATTTTACAAAAATGGTGAGGACTACTAAACAACTCTCTCTAGAACCTTCATTCCATACCCCACTGCTCGTACTCGCTATATTCTCGCCTCACGAGAAGAAAAATGGAACAAAAAGGAAAAGGGTGAGCTCAACTAGCCCGAGAAAGAATATTATGACTAAGATAATATACAACAAATTACCGTTAGTCTTCAACAGGAAAAATCTAATAGAATACAATAGACAACAAATTTTAAATCAATGTTCGCAGCTGAAATAATAATTCATTAGAAGTGTTAAGTAGAGAATGCAAACTATTATCTTCCATGTATGAATTTAAAAGTTCATCGTCTATCTTTTATCCCTGTAACATCAATCAATATATATTTGGAATCACATATTCATCTTTGCACTACTGAAGCCAAAGATATTCATCGATTAGTCATGTTCATCTAAACACCATTCATCTTTGCACTACCGAGGCCAAAGATATTCTTCAGAAATCATTCATCTTTGCACTACAGGCCAAAGATATTCCATAATATCATCATTTAAGACGAAGGTGATTGAAAAATATTTTTAAAGAAACGAATCCAGTGAAACAAAATGACAAGGATTAAGGATTAAGGATTCGTACTTTGTTTTATTCACGTCCAAAAATACCTCAAAAATAATCGTAGTGGTGTAAAATTCAAGAATGATCAAAACATGGATACAATCAAAGCTAGTATCCGAATAGATATTTTAGACGAAAAAGAAAAAATTTCATTTTTCGATGAATAGTCTTCGTGATTCGTGAATAAGTGTCGATACGTGAATAGTGTCGTATCGTGAATAGTAACTCCAGACACCAAAAGTTCCAAATTTGATAAAAACTTCAGATCAATATTTCAATATAATGATATTGAAGAAATAATATCATTCTGAAAAAAAAATATCCCTTACCTCGAAAGATCAGTATTTAACATTTGAAACAACAGGATATAGGCTATGACTTGAACTTGCATAGAATAGCAATACTCAAATTATACTCAAAATACTCACAAGAATAAACTCGATAATATAGAGAGAAAACTTGAGTTTTCGTGTGATTTTCAATTCTAACCTAAGCACCCTATTTATAAGAAATTGCTTAGAACACCGAAAGCGAGAAAATTTAATATAATATTAATATATTATATATAAATTCCTACGCACACAATCTATGATCTGAATTCAGCCATGCTTGACAACAAATAAGTCTACCAAACAATCAAAAAAACGTTTTATTATTTAAAATAATTAAAACTTCCAAAAATCAATTATTCAGAATTTTGAACATCAATAATTCATAATAAATAGCCCTTTTATAAGAAAATTCGAATCTCATGAAGTTTTTATAGGAAATTCAATTCTCTACAACTTTGCAGAAGAAAGTTTTCCAAATTCCAAACAGAAATTGACCGAAATACACAAAGCAAGCGATTTTACGTGCTATAATCAAATTTCAAATAATAAATGGGGTCCACCAGACATGTTTAACATGTTTTAAATATTTATTGCAACAAAAATACTCTTCCTCCTCGTATACTCATATATCCCACATTCATTGTAAAATATCACCATTATTATATTATTAAAATATAATAATACATTATCTTATCGTAAAAAAGATAAAATTTCAATTTTCAACAATTGTCACATTAAAATTTTTCTCCATCTATATCCACATAAAATCAATATTTTCCTCATCATATGAATCAATAATTAATTATTCACAAATAATATTACGTAATCACAATATTGACAACCAGGCGGGTTCGGAAAGAGGGGCTTTCAATAAGAATTTCTCCTTACGGTAGCGCGAATTAGGTGACCAAACCTCTCCTTAGGCAGAACTTTCTAGACATTGCCAATAATGTTATCTAATAATATTATTCAGATAATATGAATTATTGCTTCGATAATGAAAAATATTGTGTAATGACAATTATTGAAATAATGTTAATATAAAATATCAACGCATGACAATTATTGAATCAATAAAATAAAATAATCGAATAAGAATTCTTCGTAACCATTATTGAGTAGTGCCTTCTTACGTAAGAATCAATAATTGGTGCAATATCGTGTGCTCTTGTGTTTTAACCACAGAGTATTTTAACAAGATAACTGTGAATAACTACGTAGTTATTTTTAACCAACTTATATTTATCGTTTTCTTCATCCAATTGCTTTTTCAGTTATGGGGCCCACACACGGTCGCTACTGGTCGCATACGAATATTCTGACGATACGAATATTCCACGACCAAACGAATATCCCAGAAACAACAATGAATATTTTATAACCACTTGCTTATTTTTGAAATATTTGCGTATTTTACCCTAACTATCCACATTAATCAAATCAACCCTTACTATTTCAAAATAATAAATAGAGAAAATTAAATTTCATTAATAATAAGTTGGGGTCTTACAACCTCCCCTCCTTATGAAATTTCGTCCTCGAAATTGACGTACGTACCTGGTGTTTCGAAAAGGTGAGGATACCTCGCTTTCATTTTCATTTCCAATTCCCAGGTCATTTCCTCTATAGCATGATTCCTCCACAAAACTTTAACTTGTGGTATGACCTTTGCGCGTAGGACATGCTCCTTCCTATCCAAGATCTTGACAGGTACCTCCTCATACGTTAAGTCTTGGCTATTTTAAATGGGTTCTAATTCTATAACGTGGTTCGGGTCTTTCACATATTTACTGAAGTACGGATATGTGAAACACATTATGAACACGAGACATACTTGGAGGTAACGCATGAGTCTATAGGCTACATTTCCTACTCGGTCAAGAATTTGAAATGGACCAATAAATCATGGATTGAGCTTTCCTCTCTTCCCAAATCTTGTAACTCCCTTCCATGGAGCAACTCGCAACAATACATGATCCCTACACTAAATTCCACGTCCTTTCGATGAAGATCTGCGCATAACTCTTTTTGTCGATCTTGTGCCGTTTTATATCGTCGTCGAATCATTTGAATCTTTTCGGTAGTCATACGCATACTAACTCGGGTCCCAACAATGTTGCTTCACCCACCTCATCCCAACATATTGGAGAACGACATTTTCGGCCCATATAATGCTTGAATGGAGCCACACCTATACTTGCACGATAACTATTGTTGTAAGAGAATTCCACCAATGGTAAATACTTATCCCAAAGCGCCCTTGATGTCTCAGGACACGAGTCTTAATAAATCTTCAAGAGTTTGAATAGTCCTCTCTCGATTGTCCGTCCGTTTGGGGATGGTATGTCGAACTAAATCGCAAATCCGTGCCATAGCTTTTTGCAAGCTAACCCAAAATCTTGAAGTGAATCTTGGGTCACGATCCAAAACTATGGATCTGGGCATGCCATGCAACCTCACAATTTCATTCACGCACATACTAGCAAGACGTTCAAGGGAATAAGTCTTACGTGTCGGCAAGAAATGAGTAGACTTGGTTAATCTATCAACAATAACCCAAATAGCATTGATGCCTTGAGAAACCGTAGGATGACAAAGAAACGAAATCTATGGTAATGTGTTCCCACTTCCATTTCGGAATCTCAAGTGGTTGCAACGGACCCTTAGGTACTAGATGCTCCGCCTTTACACGTTAGCAAGTTAAACACATCGAGATAAACTTTGCAATCTCTCTTCATATTGTTCCACCAAAATGTATGTCGAAGATCACGATACATTTTAGTACTTCCGGGATGGATTGCAAATGGTGTATTGTGTGCCTCCATCATAATCTTGTACTTCAAATCGAGTCGTTAGGAACACAAAGTCAGAGTGGACTCAAGTATTCCTTCTTCATCAATTCTCGCTTAGGAATAGCTCCTTCTTGTACTTTCTTCATCATACGCATCATCGGCTCTGGTCGGTGGCTTGAGCAACCTTAACTTTTTCTATTAAAGTTGGCTCTGTCATGCGTATACTTGACATCATCCTTTTCGTTCCCGTATATGATCTTCTACTCAACGCGTCACCTACCACGTTCGCTTTTCGAGGATGGTATTGAATAGTGTGGTCGTAGTCTTTCAATAGCTCGAGCCAATGTCATTGCTTAGCGTGTTGAGTTCTTTTTGAGTGAAGAAATATTTAAGGCTTTTATGGTGCGAATATATCTCCACTTTCTCCCCATATAGATAGTGCCTCCATATCTTTAGCGAAAGCGATGCTGCGCTAACTCTAGATCATGAGTAGGATAATTCCTCTCATACTCTTTAAGTTGTCGCGAGGCATAGGCTATGACTTTTCCACGTTGCATGAGAACACATCCTAACCCTTTATGCGAAGCATCGGCATGAGATAACAAATCCATCCGAACCGGATGGTATTGTTAGAACAGTCTTAGAAATAAGTCTCCTCTTAAGCTCTTGGAAACTCTTCTTGCATTCTTCACTCCAAGCGAATTTTGTATCCTTAGGAGTTAATTTGGGTTAATGGAGTAGCGATTCGAGAAAACCCTTCCACGAATCTCGATAATAACCGGCTAAGCCCAAAAAACTACGTGCTTGATCACCAACCCGGTTGCTCCAACTTTGTATTGCTTCAATCTTCGTCGGATCAACAGATACTCCCTGTTTTGACACCACGTGCCCAAGAAATGCTACTTCCTCGCCGCGAACTCGTATTTCTTCAATTTGGCATATAGTTGGTTTTCACGAAGTCTTTGGAGTACCAGCTTCAAATGGTGCTCATGATCTTCATGACTTTTGGAATATATGAGGATGTCATCAATAAAGACAACAACGAATTGATCCAAATATTCCTTGAATACTCGGTTCATCATATCCATGAAAGCCGCAGGAGCATTAGTTAGTCTGAAAGACATGACTAAGAATTCATAATGCCCATACCGAGTTTCAAGGCAATCTTTGGAATATCCTCGATTCTAATCTTCAAATTTGATGATATCCGAAGCGAAGATCGATTTTTGAAAAGAATTGTGCCCCTTGCAATTTGGTCAAACAAGTCATCAATACGAGGTAGAGGATACCTATTCTTGATGGTGACATGGTTCAATTCCCGATAGTCAATACAAAGTCCCATACTCGCATCTTTCTTCTTTACAAATAAAATAGGAGCGCCCCAAGGAGATGTACTAGGACGAATGAAACCGATGTCCAATAATTCCTGTAGTTGGACCTTTAACTCCACGAAGTTCAATAGGAGCCATTCGATATGGGGTTTTAGAAATGGGCTTTGTACCGGGTTCAAGATCAATAAAGAATTCAACTTCACGTTACGGGGGTAGACCGGGAAGTTCTTGAAATCGTCGGGAAAGTCAATAACAACGGGAATATTATTCAAATTTGGCGTGTCTTTATTCAAATCCATAACATGGGCTAAGAAAGCTTGACATCCGTTTTTCAATAAGCGAATAGCTTTATGATTAGATATGATAGTGATTGATTTTAATGGTTTAGTTGCTTGAATTGCATACAACAGGTTGGTTAGGAATATGAAAACTAACAACCTTACGAAAACAATCAATTTTGGCATGATGAGTAGTTAACCAATCAATCCCTAAAATCACATCAAAAGCAAGTATCTTTAAAGAGATAAGGTCAATGAGGTAAGGTGATTGTGCCAACTTGAATCAAACAAGATTTATAAGCGAGTGGATGTGATGAAAGTTTCTCTAACGGAGTTTCCCGAGATAGGTCAAAGTCTAATTTCTCCGGAGTCAAGTTTAAGCGTTGAGCACATGCGGGAGAGATAAATGAATGGGTAGCACCGGTATCAAGTAAGGTATAAACTTTGCAAGAATTTATAAATAGCTTACCCGTGATCACCTCGTTTGGGTTTCTCGTATTTTGACCCGATCACAACAAACGCTCTTCCGGAATCGTTGACTTTGACTTTTACGGGATAGTCTTTTGAGTCACCGTCCTCATTGAACTAGGTTTCGCTATCGCACAATCTCGGCGATATGTCCTTCCTTTCCACAATTATAGCATACCTTGAAGCTGTTGTGGGCGGTTTGGTGATATGTCCCTCTTTCCGCATTTGTAGCATATAATGGGTGGTCGTTCTCCTCCCTTAGAACCGATTCTTCTGCAAACCTTTGTCGTCTTCACATGGTCGTTGTTAAATCTCCTCTTTTAAAATCTCCTCGACTCGCTTCTTCTATTTTCATGGCCATGATTACCACGAGTGGTTACCATTTTTGTCCGTCTGTTTCTTTCCATTTGGTTATCATTATTACATTGATCGCTATCTCCGAGTGCGATCCACGGTTATGGTCCCTTGGTTGAATATACTCTTTATCTCGCTCTAACAATTGAGCCCTGTTAACAACATCTGAATAGAGAGAAATTTATGAGAAATGAGATATTGTCGTATGCGGGTTTCAAACCTCTCGAAACATCGCGTCATCGTTCCTCATTCTCCACCAAATGAGGTGCAAACACGGATAACTCTGCAAACTTTGCCTCGTCTTTGAGACACCGTCATGTTGTTTTGTTCTAATCGATGAACTCCACTTCCTTCATATAGCCCGAACACTTTCGGGAAAGTATTTGTCATTAAATAGCTTCAAACGTCTCCCAAGACATCTTTGAGTGCGGTGGATGGGTGCGCTTCACTGAGACTCCCACCGATGAGTCGCCTCGCCACGGAACATAAAGGTGGCGAATGGAACCTTCTGTTCCTCCGTGCATCCCAAGACATCGAATATCTTGGTAATTTGCTTGACCCATGTTTCCGCCATGATCGGATCCGGCTTTCCCTTAAATTCGGTGGTCCCAACTCTTTGAAGCGCTTGGTTGTGACAACCCGTGAATTGCTATCATTTCCTCCTCAGTATTTTGAACACGAGTCTCCCTCGTCGATTTTGCATGAAGCGTAAAAAACTTCTAAACATCCCCTCGTTCATCATCGCTTTCAATGGTGTTGTTCACGGGGAGGAACATTGCCCGACTGTTGCACGTTCTCTTCATTGGGTGAGTACAAAGGCGTCTCCACGGTCTCATTTCCATTGTTAATATTCTCATTCGACATTCTCAATCATCGTCATAAAACAAGGGTTAATTAAGGAAATCAATATATCACATAATATCCCTATATCTTGACCAACTAACAAATAAGCTTTGGTAGGACACACTAGCGAAGGATTTACTCGTCTCTCCCTCCTAGTTCTATTCCCCGATCTCGCTTGGAAATCATATCCTAAGCTCGATACCATTTGTGACGCCCCCAAAATAGGTATACATCACCCATTACGAGTTGTCAATACATGGTATGAAACAACTACAACTTTATTATTACAACAAGAAAGCGTGAGTTTAAATAAAAATATTATCGTCTACAAGACAATATCTATACTCAAATAAATCCTCATCACATTTATTGATACATTATTTTACAAAAATGGTGAGGACTACTAAACAACTCTCTCTAGAACCTTCATTCCATACCCAGGCTGCGTCGCTATTTATATTCTCGCCTCCCGATAAAAATGGAACAAAAAGGAAAAGGGTGAGCTCAACTAGCTCAATAAAGAATATTATGACTAAGATAATATACAACAAATTACCGTTAGTCTTCAACAGGAAAAATCTAATAGAATACTGATAGACAACAAATTTTAAATCAATATTCGCAGTGAAATAATAATTCATTAGAAGAGTTAAGTAGAGAATGCAAACTACTATCTTCCATGTATGAATTTAAAAGTTCATCGCTCATCTTTTATCCCCGTAACATCAATCATATATATATCGGAATCACATATTCATCTTTGCACTACAGGCAAAGATATTCATCGATTGGTCGTGTTCATCTAAACACATTCATCTTTGCACTACTGAGGCCAAAGATATTCTTGAGAAATCATTCATCTTTGCACTCTGGCCAAAGATATTCTATAATATCATCATTTAAAATGAAGATGATGAAAATATTTTAAAAAAGCGAATCCGGTGAAACAAAATGACAAGGATTAAGGATTAAGGATTCGTACTTTGTTTTATTCACGTCAAAAAATACCTCAAAAATAATCGCAGTGGTGTAAAATTCAAGAATGATCAAAACATGGATACAATCAAAGCTAGTATCCAGAATAGATATTTTGGACGAAAAGAAAAATTATCATTTTTCGATGAATAGTGACGTATTCGTGAATAATGTAAATTATACGTGAATAAATGTCGATACGTGAATAGTAACTCAAACACCAAAAGTTCCAAATTTGATAAAAACTTCAGATCAATATTTCAACATAATGATATTGAACAAATAATATCATTACGAAAAAAATAGTATCCCTTACCTCGAAAGATCAGTACTTCTAGTTGAAACACCGGATATAGGCTATGACTTGAACTTGCACCGAATAGCAATACTCAAATTATACTCAAAATACTCACAAGAATACGCTCGATAATATAGAGAGAAAACTTGATTTAAACGGTGTGATTTTCAATTCTAACCTAAGCACCTATTTATAGGAAATTGCTTAGAACACCAAAGCGAGAAAATTTAATATAATATTAATATATTATATATAAATTCCCTACGCACACAATCTATGATCTGAATTCAGCCATGCTTGACAACAAATAAGTCTACCAAACAAATCAAAAACGTTTTTATTATTTAAAATAATTAAAACTTCCAAAAATCAATTATTTAGAATTTGAACATCAATAATTCATAATAAATAGCCCTTTTATCAAAAAATTCGAATCTTGCGAGTTTTTATAGGAAATTCAATTCTCTACAACTTTACGAAGAAAGTTTTTCCAAATTTCAAAGCAGAAATTGACCGAAATACACAAGCGAGGCGATTTTACAGAAATTTATAATCAAATTTCGATTAATAAATGGGGTCCACCAGAGCATGTTTAACATGTTTTAAATATTTATTGCAACAAAAATACTCTTCCTCCTCGTATACTCATATATCCCACATTCATTGTAAAAATATCACCATTATTATATTATTAAAATATAATAATACATTATCTTATCAGAAAAAGATAAAATTTCAATTTTCAACAATTGTCACATTAAAATTTTTCTCCATCTATATCCACATAAAATCAATATTTTCCTCATCATATGAATCAATAATTAATTATTCACAAATAATATTACAGAATCACAATATTGATGACGAGTGCGGTTCAGGGAAAGAGGGCTTTCAATAAGAATTTCTCCTTACTGGCGCGCAATTAGGTGACCAAACCTCTCCTTAGACAGAACTTTCTAGACATTGCCAATAATGTTATCTAATAATATTATTCAGATAATATGAATTATTGCTTCGATAATGAAAAATATTGTGTAATGACAATTATTGAAACAACAGCAATATAAAATATCAACGCAGCAATTATTGAATCAATAAAATAAAATACTGAACAGTAATTACTGTAACCATTATTGAGTAGTGCCTTCTTACGTAAGAATCAATAATTGGTGCAATACCGTGTGCTACTGTGTTTTAACCACCGAGTATTTTAACAGTATTAACGGTAACAACTACGCCGTTATTTTTAACCAACTTATATTTGTCGTTTTCTTCATCCAATCGCTTTCCGTTATGGGGCCCACACATGGTTTGTCTTGAGTAAATACGAATATTCCCCACAAGCGGTATGAATATTCCACGACCAAACGAATATTCCCCGACAACAATGAATATTTTATAACCACTTGTTTATTTTATAATATTTGCGTATTTTACCCCTAACTATCCACATTAATCACATCAACCCTTACTATTTCAAAATAATAAATAGAGAAAATTAAATTTCATTAATAATAAGTTGGGGTCTTACAGTTAGTATGTTATTATTGACTGGTATTGTGAACGTAATTGGTATGTAGGATTTAATTCAAAGAACGAGTTTGTTTAAGTGTAATCTACGCACGAGGCAAGTTTCCTAACCGTACTTGTTATCGTTATATAAGTTGATTAATTCACCTTTCTACATTGAGCGAGTTCTCATTATTATTGATAAAGCCTGTCTTGTATATTAAAGTTTGTTAATCTTTCAAGCCTGATGCTATTGTACAATACTTATTCTATTGTATACCTTTTGAGATTCTATTCAAGTTAAGTTATCGATTATTGTTAAACCTTGTTAGACTAGCGAACCCTTATTGATTCGACTAGTCCATAATTGATGAGTGTTCTAAATTTTAGAACCCTTGATGAATTATCCAAACCAAACTTCCTTTGGCGCGGACTCGAACGTCAAACTGAGATGAACAACCCTGTATAGGGGATTATTTACGCTTTAGAGTTAAGATATTGTGCACAGTATGGTACTAAAGGCTGATCCCCCTGAGTACTAGAAGAAGAGTCCATAGTCTTATGACTGTTAAAGGTTTCAAGTATAAACACTTGACAACCTAGGACATAGTTCAAGGTCTTATGACCCTCAGAATTTCTTTTAATTCTTGTTATTCGTTCTTGATTCAAAAGTTAAGCTTTTATATTCGAAGTTATTATTCCTCTCGCATGTTATTATTCATTTATTATATTGTTATACTTATGGGAAATCGTGCTCACTCTTGCGTAATAATAACATTGTAGTTAAGAACGAAAGAGCAGACGAACCTTCCACTAGTAAAGGCAAGGGCAAGATTAGCAAGTAATGAAGACTGTTTTATTTTTGTGGCTATGTAATGATGATTAGAATTGATGTTACTAAGACTTATTTGTTTATGTTTCCGCATAGATGATTTAAGGTTAGAGTAACCTGGGATTTTTTTATTATGTAGTTGATGTAACCCCATAAAGGAGAGAGATTTATTATTTATTTCTATTTATTGCATGGTAGCATTTATTTATGGGTAGATAGATAGATGATGTTTGTACAGTGAACACCAAATCCTGTGAAAATGGAAGTACCGGATTTGGGGGTGTCACACCTTCTTTTTGCAAACTTTTTGATTTATTTTATTTTCCAAATTTTCTTAATAAAATGGCCTAAAAGTCCCTCAGTAGTTGGACTAAGTTGTGGGCCACTTTATTTAATTGTTTGCGCTGCTTAATAAAATTTTTGAGCAATGTAATGTAAGACCCCAACTTTTTATAAATAAAGATTTAATTTCTCTAAAGATTATTTTGAAATGGCAAGGGGTTGATTTGATTAATGTGGTTAATATGTGTAAAATGTGCGAATATTTTAAATAAGCAAGTGGTTATAAAATATTCATTGTTGTCGGGCAACTGTCGGGGAATATTCTTACGACGCTACAACCATTTGTGGGCCCATAACAAAAAACTGTCGGATGAAGAAAATGACAAGTATGAGTTTTTATAAATAACGGCGTAGTTATTCGAATTAACACTTGTTGGAATACCGGTAGTTAAAATACGAATATGGTGGTGTTACAAGAGTGCTTTGCAGTATTGCACCAATTATTGATTCTTACGTAAGAAGTCACTACTAAATAATTATTCTGATAATTCTTTGTTCAATATTTTATTTTATTGATTCAATAATTGCTACGTTGATATTTTATTTTATTAATTCAATAATTGTCACTTCACAGTATTTCCCATTATCAGATCAATAATTCATATTATTTGAATAATATTATTAGATAGCATTATTGGCAATGTCTAAGGAAGTTTTGTCTAGAAAAGGAGTTTGGTCACCTAATTGCGTGTGAGCGAATGAATGAGGAGGAAGAGAGCAAATTATTGAATTATTTTTACAAAAAAAACAAACATGTTGGTAGGCCTATGTTTTGATGATGACCATATTAGTTCACTAAACTATTGAATGGACAAAAGATATATATAACATTTATAACATTTGAGAACATCAAGATAGAAGGTCCAAAGTCAAGATGCCTTTGAAAATAAAAGAAAGAAAAGCTAATTTGAGTCCTAGGAATATATGTAAGATCTTAGCATTTATTACTTTTCCAAAATAAGGCTCTAGGACATGTATGCATATACATATATATACTTACATTCATATATTGATGTCGAACATGATTAATAATATGCATGGCCAAATTTTCATTTATTACATAAGGAATCAATTTTATGTTCATGATTAATAATAGCCAAATTTGCTCAACATAAGGAATCAAATCTGTTGAATAGACCCACGGTAGAGAGCATGAAATGGGGTAGAGATAAATTATCATAAATTATGCATTAAATCTCTCCATCAATCTAAGATCACTAAGTTAAGACAACAATGGGATAGCAGGAGTCATGCATTACAATTCAAGGAATCTAATTGGTTATCTCCAACGGTCCAATGCATATGGACACCTAGCTAGCAGAGATAATTATGGTAAGCACAAATCATGACATCATAGATCTCAGATCATAAATCATGCTACACAAACTATGCGTCATAAATCGTGGGTCTTAATTCTAGGCAAGTAATTAAGAAATCTAGTTGATTGATTACCATATGTGGTACAGGAATCATGAGCCATGATTTGGGAAATCTAATTGGTTGGGTCTAACGGTCCAATATATATTGAGAAATATGGAAACTTGCTTGTAAATGTGTATGGTAATATAAAGTGTTGACTTAGGCTTTTTAGAAATTGGGACAGCCTAAATCAATTAGTCTTAAAAATATCGACAATGGTGATATCTCTCAGATAATGGAAATGGAAATCAATCGATGATATATCATGATTGACATAGACCGCAAGATTTGTGCTAAGTGTTTTTAAACGCGTATATTACAAAGATCAAATCAGGATGCAACGAAAAATTTTCTCAAGAGGTCTATATAAACGGAACTCGTTAACATATTCAAACACAAAAAACATACACAGTAATTTATCGCATACAAGCTATGAAATTGATTTTCACTAAGACAGACATTGATTATATTAAGAACAGAATTGCAGCTATGAAGAACGTATAGAAAACATTCTGGTAATATTCTTCTTGCATATCGTTTTATTTTATACTAGAGCCTTGAGTTGGTGAGTAATATATTGCTTGATCATTAGACGTCTAGTGTGTATTTTATTTTTCCTATCTCAATCAATATTACATGTAATTCTGTTTTGAATTGGTAACTTATTATATTCAAGTTTGAGGGAAGAATAGGTGCTTAAGAGTGCATAGGTGCACAAGGAACAAAGGTGTTCAAATTGCTAGAACTTGTACTGTAATTAAAAGAGTTTAATAAAAGTGAGTCTCCAATACTAGTTGGAATTGGATGTGGATTAGGCTACTATTCTAGAGGGTAGTAGTTGAACCATGTAAAAATTCTGGTGTTTTTTGTGATTGCTTTCTGTGCTTGAATATCTTGTTGTTTATCCAGCAGCCTACATTCTATTCATATCAGTAAAACTGGTTAACTCAATAATATCATGATTTGGTAATCCAGCTAGCTACATTAAACATCCAAATGATTTTTGATAAAAAATAAAAATTGGACATAGTTTGTGCCTACACTTATTCAACCCCCCCCTTCTAAGTGTACCTATTTAAATTTCATTTGGTATCAAAGCTTGGCTCTACTTATCTTGGTCTTAAAGGTGACTTGTAGGGAAAGATTCTGACATGGCACAACTTGGAAGCGCTCATCAAGAAGGTCAATCAACGAACCGACCACCACTACTCTTTGGAACTGAGAACTATAACTTCTGGAAATTTCGGATGAGGATATATCTTAAGCGAGACCCATGGGAATGGTGGGTGGTAGAGAATGGACCGATAATCCTAAGGAAAGATGATGGTACTCCAGAAACTCTACTCGAGATGGACTCAATCGAAACATACATGGTGTCAAACGATTCAAAAGCAATGAACACTCTCCTCAGCGGCATGGTGCAATCTGAAATAGATAAAGTTTCTTCATGCAACACATCAAAGGAGATTTGGGATACCCTAGTGGTAAGTCACGAAGGAACGTCTAATGTACGAGAAGTCAAGCTAAGTATACTCATGCATGACTACGAAATGTTCAAACTGAAAAGGGACGAAACGATTAAAATGGCTCAAGCACGATTTTTGGTACTTATAAATTTCTTGAAGCTACTCGACAAGACAATTGCACAAAGCGAAATCAATCGTAAGCTACTTTGGGCTATGCCCAAAAGGTTTGCATCTAAAATTACTACTCTTCAAGACTCCGTCAATATTTCTTCTATGGATACATTAACTCTCTTTGGTGAACTAGAAGAATATGAACACCAATTGAAAATATATGATGACGAGGAAGAAGTTCCTCGAAAGAAAGTACTAGCTCTAAATGCAGGAATTGAAGAAGAACTTGAAAATAACTCGGATGATGAAATAGCCATGATATCAAGGAGACTTAAGGGACTACTTCAAAGGAAGAATCAAAGGAAAAATACATTCAACGCAAACATATATAAAGCCAAGCCAACCGAGGAAACTTGTTCCGAGTGTGGACGACCAGGTCACTTTAAAAAGGATTGTTTCCAACTCAAGAAAAAAGGAAAGCAAGGCAATATGGAGTTCAAAAAGCACAAAGCATTTCTAACATGGAGTGATATGAAGAATCCGAAGTGGAAATAGATGCAAACGATGAACTAACTCAAATATGCTTCATGGGACTTGAAGGTGAATCCAGTGAGGCACCTCTTTCTGATAGTATTACTTTGAAACAAGAAAATGAAAGATTAAAAGAAAAAAATATGTACTTAAAAGATCTAGTAAACACTCTAATGAGCAAAGTGAAAGCACTGATAGATGAAAAGAAAGATTTAGAAAAAGCAACACACACAAATGAGGAAAAGGTTTTAGCAGCAAAGAATGATTATTTAGATAATTACAATAAAATATTGTTCAACAAGGTAAAACAGCTAAATAATGAAGTAGAAAAATTAAAAAAGGAGATAGAGATGAGAGATGTGTGCATTGATGCATTTGGCGATGAATCGAGTAATAAAACACCTCCAACTAATGACCTACAAAAGGAAATAGAGTCTTTAAAAATCTCTCTAGCTAAATTTGTTCATGGGGAAGAAAACCTAAATGTCATGCTAGGAAAACAAAGACCCAGTTATGATAAACAAGGCATAGGTTACAACCCAACATATAGGAAAGAAGTTGAAATGCTAAAATCTAAATCATCATTTAAATTGAATTATTGCACGCCTTTTACCTCCCCGCAAAAATTGTGGCATTAAAGGACATCTAGAGATAAACCGCTTCAAGAAAAAAAAAATCTAAGTAAAGCCATATGGATAAAGAAAAGTGATTTGATTTCAACTAACACAAGTGGACCCAAAAAGATATGGGTACCAAAATATAAATTGTATCTCTCTTATATGTGTATGTCTCAAAGCCAAAGTATCTTCTCAAAATGGATCCTCGACAATGGATGTTCACGCTATATATGACGGAGACAAATCTAAGTTCGTGGAACTAAATGTCAAAAAGAAACATGGAACTGCTCACATTTGGTGATAATCATCAAATGAAATAATTGGGAAAGGTAAAATCAGAATGGTAAGGTTAACATTAATAATGTTCATCTTGTTAACTGTTTAGAATTCAATCTTATCAGTGTTAGTCAATTAATGGATAATGGACATCAAGTAAAGTTTGAAAAAGATAGATGTACAATTTCACATGGTACTAATAATGCTGCTTTAGTTGCCCGAAGAGAAGGGAATTCTGAGCGACATGAGGAAGAATTATGTCTTGTAACCATTCAAGATGAAGCGAATCTATGGCATAGAAGGATGGGACATGTTCATATGGACCTCATCAAAAAGTTTTCATCAAAGAACTTAGTAAGAGGATTACCCAAAATGAATTTCGAGAAGAAAGGTATATGCGAACCCTGTCAACTTGGAAAACAAGTAAGAACATCATTCACAGCCAAAAACGTGGTATCAACTTCTTCTCCCTTACAATTGCTTCATCTCAATTTATTTGGACCTGAAAGGCATGCTAGTCTAAACGGTAAATTCTATGCTTTTGTGATAGTCGATAATTTCTCTAGATATACATGGGTACTATTCCTTAGAACAAAAGATGAGGCATTTAAAGAATTTGAAAAACTGATTAAAAATTTGGAGACCAAGTATAGTCTTAATCTTATAAGAATCAGAAGTGACCATGATACTGAATTTCAAAAGGATTTTATTACATTCTATAATCAAAAAGGAATCTCTCATGAATTTTCAGTACCTAGAACTCCACAACAAAATGGAGTGGTAGAGAGGAAAAATCGAACGTTACAAGAAACTGCTAGAACTCTAATTCAAGAAAGTAAGCTTCCTAAGAAATTTTGGGTCGAAGCTGTAAACACAACATGTTATGTACTAAATAGAGTTTTGATTTGTCCAATCATTTTGAAAACACCATACGAATTATTAAATAATCGGCTCCCTAGCATAAGCTATTTCAAAGTGTTTAGATCTAAATGCTTTATCCTTAACACTAATGGAAATCTGGGCAAGTTTGATGCTAGATCATATGAAGGAATATTCATTGGCTATTCACAAAATAGTAGAGCATATCGCATTTATAATGTACAAAAGATGTGTATCGAAGAATCTATACATATCAAATTCAACGAATCTAACCATGATATTACAAAAGATAGAGAAGAAGATGCAGGAAACTTAGAGACTGCTGCAAATCTAGCCTACCAGAAAAAGAAAAATAGCAAGATCATGGAACCAATCCAGCAAGATGAATTAGAAGAGCAGCAGGACCTAGACTCTATCCAGCAAGTTGAATACAAAAATCAGGAACATATCCAGCAAACTAAAATGGATGAACAACAAGACCACAATTCTGAATCTACTGAAGAAGTAATACATGATGTTCAACTTCCAAAATCAGCAAGATACATCAAAAACCATCCTCCTGAGAACATCATTGGAAACATAAATGACAAAGTTATGACAAGAAGAAAAGCACAAAATATGTGTGCTTTCTCAGCATTTCTATCCCAAATTGAACCAAAGAACGCCAAAGAAGCCATACTTGATGAGAATTGCCTTCTAGATATGCAGGAGGAGCTACAACAATTTGAAAGATTTCAAGTGTGGGAGTTAATCCACCCCCAAAAGATGTGTCCATTATTGGAACTAAATGGGTCTTCAAAAACAAGCTTGACGAGTACGGAACAATTACAAGAAACAAAGCGAGATTAGTTGCTCAAGGATATAACCAACAAGAAGGAATAGACTATGAAGAAACATTTGCCCCAGTAGCCCACTTGGAATCCATTCGTATATTACTAGCATTCACTTGTTTTAGAAAGTTCATGCTACACCAAATGGACATCAAAAGTGCCTTCCTCAACGGGTACATAAATGAAGAAGTATATGTAAAACAGCCACCTGGATTTGAGCATGACAAGTTCCCACATTACATATACAAACTCAAGAAGGCACTCTATGGACTCAAACAAGCCCCAAGGGCTTGGTACGAAAGATTAAGTAAGTATCTCCTATCAAATGGGTTCATACGAGGTAAAATCGACTCCACGCTGTTTATTAAACGCCAAAATAAAGATATTATTATTGTACAAATATATGTAGATGATATAATATTTGGTGCTACTAATAATTTTCTTTGTGAGTGGTTTTCCAAATGTATGCACAAGGAGTTTGACATGAGCTTGATGGGGGAACTTAACTACTTTCTGGGCCTTCAAATTAAACAAAATCACGAAGGTATATTCATTTATCAAACCAAGTACACAAAAGAGCTACTTAAGAGATTCAGATTTGATAATTCAAACTCAAAGACCACACCAATGAGTACATCAATAAAACTCACAGCAGATGAAAAAGGTATGGATGTAGAGGTAACAAAATACAGAGGTATGATTGGATCCTTACTATATTTAACTGCTTCTAGACCTGATAAAATGTACAGTGTGTGTCTATGTGCTCAGTTTCAGGCCAAACCCAAAGAATCCCATTTATAGGCTGTTAAACGAATATTTAAATACTTGAGTGGTACGACAAATTTAGGATTATTTTACCCAAAATGTGACAATTTTGATCTAATGGGTTATTCAGATGCTGACTATGCAGGCTGTCAAATAGATAGAAAAAGCACAAGCGGTGCCTGTACATTTTTGGGACAAAGTCTTGTTTCATGGCACAACAAGAAGCAAACGTCAGTCGCCCTATCCACTACTGAGGGTGAATATTTAGCAGCAGGAAGTTGTTGCTCCCAAATTTTGTGGATGCGTCAAACATTGTGCGACTTTGATATTATATGTGAAAATGTGCCCATATACTGTGATAATACAAGCACCATAGACATCTCTAAAAATCCAGTACTACATTCTCGCACAAAACACATAGAAGTACGCCACCATTTTCTTAGAGACAATGTGTCCAAAGGTTTAATAAGATTGATATTCATCCCCACTAAGCATTAATTAGCAGATATCTTTACAAAACCTTTAGGGGAAGACCGGTTCTGTACCTTAAGAAGAGAAATCAGGATGTGTCTGATTTATATACGTTCTGCATGCTTTAAGGAAAGTAGATAGTCATGGCATATCTAGGTGCCATAATAATGCTCATTGTATCTACTAAAGATCTTCATTCCCAAACACAGCGACACGTCTTTCCAAATCTTGGTAACACACAACCTTTAAAAGACAGACTCTACTTTACTAATCCAAGCTCTATCTCTCTGTCTTCTTCATATCTCAACCCTCTCTGCGCCTCTACACATCCCTCAACCCCAATCGTGAAGATGAAAACACGGCGATCCAGACAAATACATGACGAATCGGATGACAAGATGTCGCTACCATCACCACCTCATCATCCCACTACTACTCGACGCTTGAAACGGAAGCTGCCCTCGGTCCAAACCATCTCTAACGACTCCTCTCCGGTCGAATCGGAAGCTAGCTTACCCTCTCCTCCACCGATTGGGACGTCAACGATCACTAAATGGAGAGCAGTCAAGGAATCGTCACTCAGTTCCCCTCCTCTGACGGTAAACCCTCTCCCTATTTCAATGCATGATGTTCCTGATGACTTCTTTAGAGGTCACAACTTCGAACTTCGCTTTAAGTCATCTATATGTCACAAAATCTTTGTCTATGAAAAATCAATAGACATGTTTTACTACCAAAACTCTCCTCTTCATCGTCTTTTTGAGTCATGTGGTCTGTCTTCCTTAAGCACTCCTCCCTCGGTAGCTTACCCTAAATTAGTTCAGCAATTTTATACCAATCTTGAGAATAATGGCGACTGCTACACCTCCTTTGTTAAAGGTAAATCTTTGTTCTTCACAACTATGGATTTAGGGAGTATACTATCAATCCCATACACCGGTGACTGCCCCTTCACTCTCAAAGGGCCTATCTCTACTCCTCTGTCTCCCTTAGTACAGCTTCACATTGTCTTGGATGATCCAACAGTGTCCTCTGTCACCCTTCTAAAAGCACCGAAGTGTCTCCTCTTGCAATTGTTCTTCACAAACTGTTATGATACAATCTCCTCCCTCGTCTCGATGGTGGAGCTGATTTCACGTATCAGGATTTGGTCCTAGTAGCCTTAATAATGACCGGCCAACCTTTTAATTTTTCACTCATGATGCTAAAACACATGATTCACTGTGTTAAACATTCCAAAAAATGTCTGCCCTACAGCTGCTTCCTCACCAAATTGTTTACTCACTTCCAAATCCCACTCGACGATGAAAGCTCTATCTAATTAACTGACTCCATCGATTCCAGTTACCTCAAAGGGGCCCATATCACACTACTTAAAGGAAAGTTCAACATGTGGTACCTGAGATTTCCAAACCCATACCTACCACTTCACTGCCTCCTTCACCAAAAATTCTCACTCTCCTTCACTCCATAGCAAACAATCAAGCCCAAATCACTTATGATGTCAAATATATTCAACTCTGTCTCTCCGTACTTGAAAAAGGCAGACTTCCCATTCATCATGATGATCTTACTGCTATGTTTCGTAATATGGAAGATGAGTTCATAGATCTTCAAGCTGGATTCGAGTTGCATACTCGGGCGATGGTCGAAGCCCTGCAACGGAAGATGAATCGCAATGCCTGCCAATTAAGTACTGAGCTTAAGTTCATCAGCCATCAAGTTGGGACTCTTGGATGGTTTACCGAGCGATGCATGAATGACCTCAGTGAGGAGCTGCAAGCCGATCAAGTCCAGTCGCGCATCCCTGAATGGCCCCAATACAATTGGATGGCAGAATATCAAGGTGACTTGCTGGACCTGCCTCTCCCACCTCCTACCTTCATTGCTCGTCCTCCCAGATTTGCCAACACGATGTTCCTTGAAGAGATCGAACACCGCAGGCTTCACTGGCCCTATTTCATAGCCCGCGAAGCCAATCACGTTAATCTTGAGGAGGAGGAAGACTAGCTGCCCTACCCCCATTTTGGCCTTCTGCATAAACCTTTTTGATAGATGCCAAAGGGGGAGACGAATTATGGATGTTTTCTCTATTTTTTCCTATTCCTATTTGATTATCTTTTAAATTCTCATGCATGGTAACCTGTAAGACGATGGTTAAATTTTTTTTTTTGATGGATGATGTTTTAAATAGTTTAATATAATTTCTGCTTCTGCTTATCATGTTGTGGACTAACCAGAATGTAGGGTTACTGTTAAACTTTTCATAAATTGCAAATTACAGGGTTGCTCAAACACTACATATATGCAGTCAATGGTGTGCATGAACTAAGGGGGAGCTATAACTCTCTTGAAGTGCATAGTTTTAGGGGGAGCCATAATTATCTTGTTGTCATCATCAAAAAGGGGGAGAATGTTGACTTATGTCACACTCTATGTTTTGATGATGACCATATTAGTTCACTAATTCTGTTATATAACATTTCAGGAACATCAAGGAAGAAGGTCCAAAGTCAAGATGCCTTTGAAGAAAGAAAAGCTAATTTGAGTCCTAGGAATATATGTATGATTTTAGCATTTATTACTTTCAAAAATAAGGCTCTAGGACATGTGCATTACATATATATACTTGCATTCATATTTTATGTTGCATGATTAATAATATGCATAGCCAAATTTACTCAAAATAAGGAATCAAATCTTGTTGAATAGACCCACACGGTAGAGCATGAAATGGGGTAGATAAATTATCATAAATTATGCATTAAATCTCTCCATCAATCTAAGATCACTAATGGGATAAGACAACAATGGGATAGCAGGAGTCATGACATTACAATTCAAGGAATCTAATTAGTTATCTCCAACGGTCCAATGCATATGGACACCACGCTAGCATGATAATTATGGTAAGCACAAATCATGACATCATAGATCTTGATCATAAATCATGCTAGTTTTTTACAAACTATGCGTTATAAATCGTGGGTCTTAATTTAAGCAAGTAATTAAGAAATCTAGTTGATTGATTATTGATTATATGTTTGTTAATCAGGTTAAGAATCATGATCCGATAATGATTTGGGCAAACTAGATCCAATAAGTTGATTGACCCATGGAGCAAAACCATGTTAATGTGGTTAAGTGATCAAACATAATTTATGATGACCAAGACTTAAGAGTAATGGCCAACAAAAGATAAGAGTTGTGATTAACAAGTAATGAATAGTAAGGAGGTGGCTTAAGGAGGTGGGATTGTGTTTTGACTAAACTACCCTAGCTTTGGAAATTCTATAAATAGAAGAAGAATGCTAGCCATTTCTTACTTGTTCAAATAATCCAACAAACTTATAAAGTGCTTAAGTGTTAGAGAGAATAAGCAACAATAAGTTACTTCCATTTGTAAGAAGAAGAAGAATACTACTTTACAAGAACTTCAAAGGGTAAGATTTCTTTTCCATTTATCTTCTATCTCTACCATGATAGGTTGATAAGAAAAGTATAGATTAAGGAACATGGATGTTAAGCAAGAAGAATGAGTAATCAATGAACTTAAGTAGTATAAGTAGGAAATAAGTCAAAGACCGGTATAAGTTATGAACTTATGAAGAAGTTATATGAACTTAATATGAGTTTATCTTATAAGTAGTATTAAAGTGAAGAACTCAGTATGAATATGTATCATGTATACATGAATGATATTATATGTTGAGAACATGTAAGTATGGTGATTAAAAAGACCTTAACTTTCATAAGTTATGAACAATGAAGCTATAAGTAGTTTATACTTTTATAAGTTATAAGCTCATGAAAGAATAAGTCAAAATCCAACATGAAAATAAATTTTTGTAGTAAGTATGTTGAGATGTTCATATGATGAATCGAATTCATTTGAAGTAATGAACAAATCATAAGTAATGAGGATTTGCCGAAAATTGCACGATTAGACAAAAATCGTCGAATTTATAAAATTCTCGGAATAGAAGTCAAATTTTGTGTTTGAACTAAGAAACGTTGGTTTTTGATAGAGACAAGTCATATTTGGCATTCTAGAGTTGTGGACTCAAAAATGATCAAATTCTGACTTAAAACGAAGAAACGAGCGTTGAACGTTCACGAACGTTTATCGTTTTCGTTAAAAATGAACCAATAGGTGAATTTTTAGCAAACGAAGTCAAATAGATAAAATTCTTACATGAACGCGTAGAGAATATAATTTGTGAACCGTATTCTTTTGAACGAGACAATTCAGACTTATAACAAAGAAGTTATGAGCCCGGGAAATTCTCAAAGTTGAAAAACTGTCCAAACTATCTGGTGCAAAGAGCTGGCGCCGCGGTGCCAGCCCTAGAACAATTTGGCACGCCGCAGCGCGAGACTAAAATCGAGCATACTGGAAAGTGGCACTTGCAGTATGCCCACCGAGTAAGGACTCTGCACCTTGCTTGGCCAAGTCCAGGACGTTATCATCGCTAACTTCAGCCATGCAGCAATGAGATGTAAGCTATATTTGGCGCCCATGAGCCAGATCCTTGATCAAAGATAGTAAAGAATAAAAATGAGTACAAAGAAAGGAATGGGATTAATTCGAATCGAACTTACTTTAAACAAACTTGAAGTAACATTGTTAAAACTTTGTTAAACCGTAAGGATAGTATATAAAGGTTGTTGATAACCTATTCAAATATGAATGCAAGTAGGATGAAAAGCTGGAATTGATGGTAAACAAATCTAATATATGATTAGATTTAGATGAAGGGTAAGATATAGTCATATACATACTTGATTATATATTACCTAATGTATGATGTTATGTAATCATGTACTGTAGAGACTTGAAAGACTCGAACATAAAGTAATTATACTGTAAAAGACGCTAAAGGCAAGTATTCTAACCCTTGTCTCAGTTCAATCTGAACAAGTTTTGTAATTAATGTATTCTTATGCATGAATTAAGGTATGATGAAGTTAAAGCCAATTCTTCTTCTATACTTAAATGCATTTGGTGGATTATTGATAATCTATCCAACTGTTATTAAATGTTGTTATCTTTTGTCAACTACTTGATATGGTTTTCAAAAGAAGATTGTGTATGATAAACAAAAGTTTTGTCGTCATACGACAGGCACGTGAGGTTGCCACAAATTAAACATAAATACGTTTAATGAATGTAGTGTTGATCAACATAGAGTACAATAGGCTGATCACCTAGAAGTGCTCATAAGTAATATCGGACTTACGGACTTAGTGTCGGGTTGTCCTTTTCAAAGAAAGAATGAAATACTCAAGGTCTTGGACCAGAGTTAGTGTTTTACTGAATATTGTTATTATTGTAAAACATTTTGAAAGAAAGATAAAGTGCTATTTTAATCATCAATAGTACTCCATAACTATTGTTCAGTTATTGAAGATATACGATTCTTATGTGTCAAGCATTTTGTTTATTAAAATTGCCATACTTGCTGAGCTAGTTATGCTCACTCTTGCTTTAACCATATGAATACAGCTAAGACTGAACATCCCGAAGGATCGAATAAGGATAAAGGAAAAGCTAAAGGCGAGATAGTTAAAGTCATACATGTAATAAGTATAGGTTTAATGTTGTAATATAGCTGATATTATGACAAAGAACTTTTGTAATGGGTTTTGAACTTGGGGAAATGTAAATATTATTTTGATTATATAGAAGAGATATTCATTGTTTTGAGGCTTTTCAATTGGATGAATGTATGAATGTTAGTACAGTATAGCACCATCTATCGGGTTGGAAGAAACCCGGATTTGGGGGCGCTATAGGTTGGTATCAAAGCCTAGGTTATCAAACTTAAGGGGGAAACTAGAACCTTAAGTCATAACCTTAAGAAAGAATAAAAAAGTAAAAGATGGAAAATAACCCTATAAAAATGCATTATATTGTGTTATGTGTTTTTATTATTCTACTGGCGTGTACTAATCAAACTATATTGTTTTATTGTAGATGTCAGGAGAAAATGATATGTATAAAGACATACATATAGTAAGCGAGGATTCAGTAAATCGAGTAGTAGAATCGCCAAATCCCATGTGAAGAGAACCGAAGTGGTGGTAATCGAGTCTGGAGACTCGGACAACTTAGACTACATGTCTATGTTTGATGGCATGCTAGAGGAAGAGGTGGACGTGATTTCCTTTGACCAGGTTGCACCTACAGAAGAGTTGACTACGGGGGAGTCAATGAAGGCACTATTTTTGTTAGTATTGGATAGAAACGTCCAATATTGTAACGAGGTTAAGGAGTTAAAAGAGGAACTCCAAGCTGTCCGGGAGGACAAGACTAGTATGGAAGGGATATGGGAAGAGGAGCATTATGATCGAGTTTTGACCAAGGACAAGGTTCATGAGCTGAAACACGAAGTCTTTGAGCTCAAGCAGGAGCTAAAGACTAAGAAACAAAAGGTAGAGAGGATATCTTATATATATAGGAGTTCTCATGTGGATTTCCAATGACAAGTAGTAGTCGGGTATCCGATAGAAGAAGCGGACTCGACATCTTATCGATCGGGATGTCATTACCGGTCCGCCAAGAAAGACTTTGAGAATGCCATTTGGCAGATGTAATCTAGTAATAGCTGGAATAGTTTAGATATGTAAATATTATGTATCTAGTAGTGACGTAAAACCCTCTTTTGTATATCAAGGGTAGTCTTTGTAAATCCCAATTTTTGGAAAGCAATTACGGGATGGTAATATAATCAGTTTAGGCTGTGTAATGTAAACAATGTAGTGTTATACTACAAGTTATGAATCAATATAAGTCTTTTTATGGAACATATTGAGTAATGAGTATGAGTTATTGTTTCATTACGAATAATAACCAAATAACAAGAAGAAAGTAATAATGATGTGTTGTTTTCTTAACAGCAAAATTGTGACGCCCCCAAAATTAGGTATACATCACCCATCTAGAGTCGCCAGATACATGGTACAAAATACAAATACAAACTTAATTATACAATTGTCGTGTAACATACGACAATACATGAACTGAGAGTTCTAATAGAAATATTGTCATCTAGACAATATCCATACTCAAAGGAGTCCTCATTACATTTATTGTCACACTATTTAACAGAATAGTGAGGACTACTAATGCTATCTTCTGGACCGTCACTCCTTTCCCCGACTCGTCCCAGCTATATTCTCATTTCCTGAAGAGAACAGTGAAAGAAAGGGTGAGCTCAACTAGCCCAGTAAGAAATATTATGACTAAGATAATGCAGAATAAATTATCAATAGTCTTCAACAATGTTAAACTGATAAAATATAATAGACATCAAGTTTAACTGCAGTGGAATAAAGCAATCCATTAGAAGAGTCAAGTAGAGAATAAAACCTACTATCTTCTATGATTTAAAAATGTTTTCATCAACTTTTATCGTTGAGACTCGGCTTAATAAATAAACCACATCTTCTAATCATCCCTGTACTACGAGCTAAGGTTATTCATTAAATCATCCACGATCATGACTATACCGAATAATCCCTGGTCATAATCATACCAAAAACTGTCCATCAATGCATTACAAGCCACTGAGTACTTTTACCACATCACTTATAACATCACAGTTCATGATTATACCGAATGATCCCTGGTCATAATCATACTAAGTCCATCTATGCACGTAAGCCAAAGATTACTTTCAACATAATATAAACATGAGGATGATGACAATGTTATAGGAATTCAATAAAACAAGTTCAAGAATTAATTTATCCAGGAACTAATAATATCCAAATTGTCAACATGATACTTCTTTGTAAAGTAAAAGTCAAAAATTCTCAGAAGAATATTTCCATGAAAAGATACTGGATGAAGCGCAAATATCAAGGATATTCCACTAATTTCATGGAGTATCGAAGTCAAAACTTTAACCAATTGAGTATAATAAAGAATATATGAAACTGCAATTGGATTTTCACCCGCCATGTGGTAATCCACGTATACAGATCATTTCCATAATTCAATAAGGAATGAATACAAAGGATCATTCACTATGCATGTGGCAATCCACATAGACAGGTTATTCCAACAGAATAATAAAGAATGGAATAATGAAGGATTCACCATAATGCGATAGAGACCGCATGCATGTGTTTTTCCCCAGAATAAATGAATAAAAATATGGAACCGTGTCGGGTGAAATTCACACAAGCGAGGATATTCCTACGTAATAATAAAGAACGGAATAATAAAAGAATTTCACCAAGTATGCGGTATTGTATAAACAAAGTTATTCCAACATAATAATAAAGAATGGAATAATGTAAGAAGATCACCAAGTATTGGGTAAACCCATATACAAAAGTTATTCCACCAAGTATAGGTAAACACAAAGCATACAAGTTATTCCAACAGAATAATAAAGAATGGAATAACATAAGGATTTCACCAAGTATAGGGTATGCCGCGTATACCGGTTATTCCAACAGAATAAATAAGAATGAAATAACATAAGGATTTCACCAAGTATAGGGTATGCCGCGTATACAGGTTATGTATAGGGTATGCCACTTTTAGAGGTTATTCCAACAGAATAATAAAGAATGGAATAACAGAAGTAGTGAAGTAGCAGAATACTCTTCTTCTTTCTCTCTATAATTTCTCTCTCAAGAGTTTCAGTGAATTCGTAAGAAATAATGAAGGAATGAGCTTCTATTTATAGAAGAATGAATTGAATAGTAACTAATACCTGAACGGTCCAGATTGATTTACTTTTAAACGGACGGTCCAGATTAAAACTTAAAGCAATGGTCCATACTGATTCACTATTAAAACTTTAAACCAGCGATCCATACTGATTCACTATTAAAACTTTAAACTAGCGATCCATACTGATTCACTATTAAAACTTTAAACCAACGATCCATATTTACTAATATAAATTCAACCAACGGTCTGAAAAATTAGCACATCTCCTCATGGAATAATATTGTACCCAAATACCCGAATGCACAATACTAGAGTGAATAGTAACTCATGAATAGTAACTCGTGAATAGTAACTCATGAATAGTAACTCGTGAATAGTAACTCATGAATAGTAACTCATGAATACTAACTCGTGAATAGTAACTCATGAATAGTAACTCATGAATACTAACTCGTGAATAGTAACTCGTGAATAGTAACTCATGAATAATAACTCGTGAATAGTAACTCATGAATAGTACTCCAACACGAAAAGTGTCCCGAATACCCGATTGAACAATATAACCTCCAGTCATCAATTATCATCAGAATAGATGTCGATTTCTACTAACACAAATAATCCCAACACAATAAAGCTAACAAATTTCATCCTTAATCAACACGAGCTTATTCATCATTAATATTATAACTCACAATATTTAACAACCTGGTCGTTCCTAGGAAAGAGGGGGCTTTCCAATAAGGATTTCTCCTATTGGCGCCTTGATTAGGTGACCAAACCTCTCCTCGATGAACTTCTAGACATTGTAAATATTGCAATTTAATAATATGAAAAACTTTGTCATCTCAATTATTGATTTAATAATATAACATATTGTGCGTATTGATTACACCGTGATAATAATCGAATCAATAATACGAGAGATATGATCAAAGAATTATCGTAGCAATAATTGAGTATAAGCGAGTGACTTCTCACGTAAGCATCAATAATCAATATCGTGTGCTCTTATGCAACCATGCGTATCTCGTATTTTTACTACGGGTAGTTCAACAGCTTTTAACAAGAACACTTCCGCCGTTATTTTTTTATAAAATATTTTTGTCGTTTTCTCAATCCGACAATAATTCCGTTACGGGGTCCACTAATGATTGTGTCGTCGTACGAATATTCCCCGGCACAAAGAATATTCTCCGACAAATCGAATATAATAGAACAACTTGCATACTTTGCAAAATTTATAAATACTACCCACAACTATAACATTATCTCAAATTCACACCATAATAAAAAAAATTATTTTGAGAAATTTAAATCTTTATTTGTAAAAATCTGGGGTCTCACAATCTCCCCTCATGAAATTTTGCCCTCGAAATTTATACGTACCTGGTATGACGAAGAGGTGAGGATACCTTAAATACCTTTATCGTCGAAAACATTAAATTCATCTTTGCAATACGGTCAAAGATATTCATTAACCATTCATCTTTGTACTACAGGCCAACTGTATAACCAATAATCAACAGTTCATCTTTGCACTACAGGCCAAAGATATACAACTATAAAACCAATAATGCTGAGACTCAGCTTAACAGTATCACGACCACGAATTATCCATGCACTACGAGCCAAGGATATTCGTGTTTTCAATTACGGTCATGATTATACCGAATAATCCCTGGTCATAATCATACCAAGTCCATCTATGCACTACGGGCCAAAGATGACTTTTACCACATCATTTATAACATTATGGTCATGATTACATCGAATAATCCCTTGTCATAATCATACCAAGTCCATCTATGCACTACAGGCCACAAATGACTTTCAAAAAAAAAATATAAACATGATGAGTAGATAATCAATCGATTCCTAAAATTACATCAAAGGCAATTATTTTCAAAGAGATAAGATCGACAAGTAACGTAAAAGTGTCGATTTGAAACAAGATTTATAAACAATGGAGGTAACAAAAGTTTCTCCTTACGAAGTTTCAACCAATAAGTTAAAGTCTAACTTCTCATGAGTCAAATTTAAACGTTGAACACAACTAGGTGAAATACAAGAGTGGGTAAAACTAGTATCGAATAAGATTTGGACTTCGCAAGAGTTTATAATTAACTTTACCCATAATAACTTCGTTCGGGTTTCTTGACAAACGCTCTCACTTAAACTACCGGATTTGACTTTACTATAGGGTACATTCCACCCTTAAGTGCTTCGTCACATGCCTGATCCATGATTTGAATCATTATTCTTTGATCCATATTGAATTAGGGTTGATCGCTCTGCACAGGGTAATTCTGAATTCGATGTTGGATTCTCCCAATTGTTGTCCAAAAAGCTAAAATCCATTTCATCTATTTTGACTTTATTGGATCGGACGTCTTTTTCGACAATATCAACGCGTCAGCTACCACGTTCGCTCTTCCACAATGATATTGAATGGTACGTTCGTAATCTTCAACAGCTCGAGCCAATGTCTTTGGCGCATGATACGTTCATTTTAGTTGAAGAAATATTTGAGGTTTTTAGAAATGGGTTTTATACTGGGGTCAATACAAAATTCAATTTCATGCTCTGGGTGTAGTTTAAGAAATCTTCAAGAATACGTTAGGAAATTTATTAACCATAGAAATATCATTCAAAACTGTGACCCTCATCCAAGACTTGGATAACACATGTAATCAAGGTTTCTCCTAACGGAGTTTCAATAGATAAATCAAAGTCTAATTTCTCAGTAGTCAAATTTAAACCTTGAACGCAAACAAGAGAGATAATATAATAGGTAGAACTGGTATCTAATAAGGCATAGACTTTGTAAAAATTTAACTAACCCGTACTAACTTCGTTCGGATTACTCGCTTTTTGAGGAGTCACGAAAAACGCTCTTCCTGAAACCACCGACTTTGTTTTGTCCATATCCGGCTTTGGTGCCACCGTTCCAGCTGGACTTAACTTTGGTGCTCGACAAAATCGGGATAGGTGACCTTTTCTTCCACAATTGTAATATGCTTTGGATGACATCGCGCAGTTTGGACTGATGTGTCCCTCCCCTCAACATTTAAAACATACGACCGACGGTCGTTCTCCTTCCTTTGAAACGGGTGCTGGTGCCGACGTCTTCACGTCATTGTTGAATCTTCTTTTCTTGAAATTTCCACTCCTATTATCTCGGCCAGGATTACCACCAAAATGGTTACCATTCTTGGCATGATAATTTCCCCCACGATGGTTATCGTTGTTAGATGATGGTCATTGCACACCCAGCACGATTATTATCGTGTTGTTGGTCGTTACCTTTTGGTTGTCTTTGACTCATTATCGCCCAATAATCGAGCCCTATTCACAACATCCGAATACAAACAAAGTTTATGAGAAATGAGGTATTGACGTATATCGGGTTTCAAACCTCTTAGAAACATTTCGCGTCATTCGCTCCTCATTATCAACCAAATGGGATGCAAACCGGATAACTCAAATTTAGCCTCAGTATTACGACACGGCCATATTATTTTGCTCCAACTTGATAAACTCCACCTCTTTCATGTGACGAATACTTTCGGGAAAGTACATGTCGTTGAATGACTCTTGGAACTTCTCCCAAGACATCTTGAGTCGGCCAGTCGGGTACGCTTTTATAGATTCCCACCGATGAATCGCTTCTTCACGCAACATAAAGGTGGCAAAGGGAACCTTTTGCTCTCTGAGCATCCCAAGACATCAAATATCTTGGTGATCCGCTTTAACTATGTCTCGCCTTAAGTGGTTTCGGCTTTCCCAAAAACTCCGTGGTCCCCAGCTCCTTGAATCGCTTAGTAGTGACCGGTAGTGGTTGCCATTATTTCCACCTCGCATTTTGAACAGGAATCTCTCTCGCCTGATGTTGCATGAATTGCATAAAGCCTCTGAACATCTCATCGTTCATAATCTGATCGGTGTTATAATTTACCTGATGACTATTATCTTCCTATTGATTATTATTCTGGGTATTGATCATTGGTGACTCAACGGTCTCATGTGCTTCATGGATGATCTCAACATTTTCGGATGCCATTTTCAAATACTACCGCAAAACAAGGGTTAAGTAACATATCACATATTATCCTTATACTCTGACCGACCAATTAAATACCAAATAAACTTAGGTAGGTCATACTAGCGAAGGAATTCCCCGTCTCTCCCCTCCTAGTTCTTATCTCACATCTCAACTAGGAATCATATCCCTAAGCTTTGATACTGTGATAACCCGGGATTTCGAATAATCAAAATTTTACGAATAATTTTTTTATTATTTAATATTGACATTGACTATTAATATTGTACTCAGAATTTGTTAGACAAGTCTCGAGAAATGGTCAAATTAAGTATTGACTAAGAAAAATAGAGTAGAGTTGTGCTTAACAGCTTTAGAAACCCTAACCCTAATTTTCGGATAGGGATTCGATAGAAAATATGATTAAATAATTGTACTATTGAATATGTGTTTGTACTGTATAGGGATGTTGACCAATGTTTGACTGGATAAGGTTTAATATTAATAAACCCTAATAAGGGATTAGAAACCCTAATCTCAGATATAGACACCCTAATGTACAGTTAGAAAGCCCTAATTTCATTTGGCAAGCATAAGGTGTTTATTAAACACTAATATGATTAAGGAAACCTAATTTAATTAGGAAACCCTAATTTTAGTTTCAAAATTTTAATTTTTCTAATTTATAAACCCTAATTAGAAAATAATTGTAGAAATTAAAGTTATAAAACTCTAGGGTTAGAACCTTAGGGTCAAACCCTAAGGGTTAAACCCTAAGGGTTTGGTTAATGTCCAATTTGCCATTAAAAACATATTGCTAAAGACCAAAATGCCCTTTTGTATTTTTTTTATAAGATAACTTGAAAAATTTGCTAGCAACTTTAGTTGGTAACCTAACCACTTGACTTTGTATAACCTATAAGTTCAGCAAATCAGTCTATATCGCTAGAAATCTCAGCTCATGCATTGAATCAAAGTAATATAAATAATTTGGAGAGAGAAAGTTCACCAAAAATGTAAAATTTTTACCCAACTCTCAACAACTCTCTCTCTATCCCAAGCCTCCGAATTCATTGAGTGGATCAGTCACCAAATACATCCTAGAAACACCAAAATCAGATTTGAGAGGAGAGATCAAAGCTTATTCAATGTTGCTATTTTGATGAAAGGTATAACCCTATTTTTTTATTTTGATCCATGTTGCTAAGAAAGAATTTGTGTTTAACTGTTTAAGAAGGTGTTATTTAATGTTTTTAGATGATCTATGTTGATCCATGATGGATCCATAGCATCAAAATGCTTTAAAAAGGTGTTTTACAAAAACTGTTCTCGAACAGATTTGTGCTCTGACAAGGAAATGTCAGGCCGCTCAGATCTCTCTCTGTTAACGTTTTGTGGTGTTTTATTGTTTGAATCTATGGCCTGGTATGTAGTCTTTAATCTAGAAGTGGTAGTGAAGCCATTACATAGCTAGATGTCAAGTTATTTAAGGTCAAACAGCGTTGACCGAGGTTGACCGGACAAAAATCTGGGCAACCCAGACTTGGAAAAACCGAGTCTGACAAGTTTTGTAGTGTCCGGATATGTCAGTCTTTTTGGTTTATGATGTTATTGTTGTAATAAATGTGTAGCCTGGTATCTTGACTATATATTTATGGCTTTATATCATATAGTTGATCAATAGATCGAATGTAGCAAGCAGTCAAAGTAGGCCATACGGCCATGATTTGAATTTCTGGAAATTCCAGAAAAATTCTTATACGAATTTCCTGACATACTTTGACTGCTTGATAAGTTGTGATTTGTTTGTTTTTGGACCGATATGTTGGTTTTGTGTTTTTCTATGACATAAGAACTGCATTATGGAACCATTATTATACATGAATCATGATCGGATCTTATAGAAAAATTAATTGGAAAGTGGTCACTCAGACTGCTGGGTTTCTGGGCAAACCCAGAAACCATCTAACAGAATGTTTGAAAACCCAGATCAGCTTGTTGTGTTGTTGTTTGATCTAAGTGTGAGTTTCATATTGTAGAGTTACATTTCCACTACACGGTGGGGATTTAACCTAGCCCAGAACAAGTATAGATTCGATTTTATAATTGGTCAAACAGGACAGCTTGATAACATAGCTGTCAGTGTTCTTGAGCTCAAGAACACCAATAGCGACACTTTGTGTCGCTAAAGCCCTATAGCGACGATTTTTTTTAATTTCTGTTTTTCCGGAAAATGATTAAAAATTAGAAATAAATTATAAAAAATTATAAAAATGGTTTTAAAAATTATTTTAAATTATGAAAAATAATTTCTGATTATTTGGGATATTTTTCATTAATATTTATAATTATTTGAAATTAATGATATTTAATTTATTTTAAATAAATTAGAGAAAATGATTTAATATTATGAAAAATCATTTTAAATAAGAATAATATATTTAAAAATATTTTGAGTTATAAAGTGTAACTTTTAATATTTTTAGAGAATTTTCATTAATAAATTAATATTAACGATGTTGGATTTATTTAATTGTTATATTAAATAAATGAATTAAAATGATTTTATTGATTTAAAAATCATTTAAAAATGAGAAAAATGATTTAAAAATATTTTAAGTTATAATTAATGACTTTTAATATTTTGATGATAATTTCATTAATATTTATATATTAATGGTGATGATTTAAAATGATTTTATTACTTTAAAAATCATTTAAGTAGAATATTGATGATTTAAAAATATTTTTAAGTTATTGATAATAAATTTAATATTTTGGAATGTATGTTATTAATATTTTGATATTATTAAATATTAATAATGATAAGATTATTTGATAATTAAATCATTTAAAAATGATTTCGATGTTTGAAAAATTATTATAAATTATAATAATTGTTTATAAATTATTAAAAGCTTCCGAAAAATATTAGAAATGATTATAGACTTATATAAATTAATATTGAAGCTTAGAAACCAATTTTGATTGACAATAACTGTGTTAATTGTCAGATAGGGTGACCAGAACACCGAGAATGGACCGAAGTCCAACCAGACTGAACTAGTTTGACTTGTTAAGTGTTTATATAGGTTATAAACACTAATGTGGCTATGTGGTAATGTGTCTAGGAGAAGTTTGATTATGAATTTCAGTGCTGTGTGTTATGAAATATTGTGCTAATTGTTAAACCGATATTATTGGTTATAGGTCTTTCGAAAGCAAATAAGTTTATTGTGTAGCTGTAATCAACGGAAGAGGCAAGTTCCCTAACTCAAACTTGAGTTAATATTGTTTAATTATTATTGGTGGTTAATTATTGCTAATTAGACCACGTTCAGGGATTTATTGTTGAATATTCGCAGTTAGTGCATGTTTAATAATTCAAATTGAATTACTGATTCGTAAAATATACGTTCGTAGAATAAATGTTGTTGGATATTTATATCTGTAGAAGTTATAATTGATAGTGCAGATAATTCCTGTTTATTGTCAAATTATGTGGAGAAATATCTTAGCTAATTATTCTGGTTAGACGAACCATTGTTAGAACTTGATAAATTCGCAAAGAGAAATCAATTATTATTGACGGATCGATGCCAATTATTTCGGCTAGACCGAGAAGTAAATAGAATTTGAAATAACAGTATTTCGTTGTTGAATCAAAATCTTGATTTGGAGAGTGAGAAGAACAACCTTTTATATAAAGGGAACATTTTATTGGTCTTGAATTCGACCTTTCCGCGCGTTTTAAGTATTATACATAATATAGGGTACAAAGACTTGGCCGGCTTTGAGTACTTGCATAGGGGTATGATTTAATCTTTATGGTTATCTGATACACCTGAGTATATATCAAAGTAAATCTTTGATAGATACCCGAGAAGATAAGTTCAAGATCTAATGTGATCGCTCAGTATAAATCTGGAAAACATTCCACTTTGCTATTTCATAGAATTGATTCTTGAGTATTCATTAGAATATCGTAGAAACTTTGAAAGCGTTGTACTCTTTCATTATTAAATAATTGTGTTGTATAGAATACGAGAAGACTTGTTATTGAATAACGATTTGTTCAGCTATTTCAAAGTTCCTCGAACTTTGGTTTCATTTTATCAAAGTAGATAGTTTGTTGTTTTGAATTCTTATACATTTATTGTATGTCTTAACTTGCAGGGAAAATTAGTTGCTCACCCTTGATAAATAAAACTTTTCAGCTAGGGACGAAGTGGCAAGAGGTGCTGCGAAGGATAAAGGCAAAGGCATAGTTATTAATTAGTTATGATTAACATATTTATTATGTTGTATTTGTAAACCCTTTTTGTATATCTAAAGGGTATGTTTGTAATGTTAAGGTTAGAGAACCTGGGTAATGTATTATCAAACTCTGATAAAGTCATATGTATGTTACTATCTATATAATATGGGTAGTTAAATATTATTTATATTGTGGATCGTGACCACCAGACTCGGGGGTCAGGTAACCCAAATTTGGGGGCGTCACAGATACCAACTGTAACGACCCCAAAATTAGGTATACATCACCCATCTTGAGTCGCCAGATACATGGTACAAAATACAAATACAAACTTAATTATACAATTGTCGTGTAACATACGACAATACATGAACTGAGAGTTCTAATAGGAATATTGTCATCTAGATAATATCCATACTCAAAGGAGTCCACATTACATTTATTGTGACGCCCCCAAAATTAGGTATACATCACCCATCTTGGGTAGTCAGATACATGGTACAGAATTTAAATACAACTTACTAATATAACTGTCATGTACAATACGACATAAACTGTGAGTTTGAATACAAATATTGTCTACTAGAGATCATACAAACTCAAAAGGAGTCCTCATTACAATTATTATCACACTATTTCACGAATAGTGAGGACTACTAATGCTATCCTCTCGGACCATTACTCCGTTCCCCGACTCGTCTCGTCCGGCTATATTCTCATTTTCAAGAGAATAAAGTGAAAGTAAGGGTGAGCTCAACTAGCTTCAAGAAGAAATATTATGACTAAGATAATGCGAATAAATTATCATTAGCCTACAACAAAATGTTAAACCGATATAATATAATGAACATCAAGTTTAACTACAATGAACCAAAGAATCCATTAAAAGAGTCAAGTAAAAAATAAAATCTACTATCTTTTATGATTTAAAAGGTTTTCATCATCATTATAATTTGAGACTCACTTTAATAAATATTCCACATCATCGAATCACCCTCGCACTACGGCCAAGGATATTCTTTAAGTATCACGACCACAATTATTCATGCACTACGGGCCAAGAATATTTGTGTATTCATTAATGGTCATGATAATGCCAACAATCGTCCATTAATGCACTCACGGGTCACCGAGGATTTTACCACATCATTTGTAATATTACGGTCATGATTACAATCGAATAGTCTCTCGTCATAATCATACCAAGTCCATCTATACACTACGGTGCCATGATGACTTTCAAAAAAAATATAAATATGAGGATGATGACAATGATATAAGAATTCAATAAAACAAGTTCAAGAATTAATTTATCCAGAACCAATAACATCCAAATGTCAACATGATACTACTTTGTAGAGTAAAATTCAAGAATACTTAGAAGAATATTTTCATGAAAGGATCTTTGGATGAAGTGCGAGATATCAAGGATATTCCACTAATTTCATGGAGTATAGAAGTCAAAGTTTTAACCAACTGGGTATAATAAAGAATGGAATAACAAAAGAAATCACCATGCATGCGATAGGCCGCATGTACCAAAGTTATTCCAACAGAATAATAAATAACGGAACCGTCAAGGTGTAAAACGCATGTGATAGGATATTCCAAATGAATAATAAAGAATGGAACCAGTCCGGGCGTGAAACACATGCAGACAGGATGTTCCAATGAATAATAATAAAGATGGAACCAGTCCGGTGTAAAACACATGCATGGATGTTCCAACAGAATAATAATAAAGATGGAACCAGTCAGGTGTAAAACACATGCATGACGAGGATGTTCCAAATGAATAATAGAAGAATGTCACCAAGTATAGGGTAAACCGCGTTATACAAAGTTATTCCAATGTAATAATAAGCAATAGAATAACAACAAATTCTCTCTTCATGAATAAGAAAGAATAACACCCTTACTTTTGGTAGGAGATTGAATCTCGCAGTAGTGTAGTAACAAAATACTCTTCTTCTTCTCTCTTATTCTCTCTATACTTTTCTCTCTATAGCTTGAATGAATTCGTGAAAATAATGAAGCACTAGGCCTCTATTTATAGAAGATTTCTAGCTTAAGCACCGCCATGTGAAAAGGCAAATGGCTCGATTTATTTGGTGATGTGAAAAGAAAAGTGGTTTGGCGCTTCGTAATGTGAAACGACAAGTGGTTCGATGCCCTGTAATGTGAAACGACAAGTGGTTCGATCTTTGTAATGTGAAATGACAAGTGGTTCGATCTACTGTAATATGAAAGCAAGTATATTTTGAGTTCGGTAAAGGTAATTATTATCGACGAAGGTAATTACTATTCACAAAGGTAATTACTATTGACGAAGGTAATTACTATTGACGAAGAGACTCTCGAGATGATGACATATGGGCCCCATAAAATAATCAAACTTACCACAAACGTCTCATATGAGACTCTTTATATACATCAAGGATTGAATAAATATTACCACAAATCATTTTATTTTTAATCAACACATATTTAATCTTTCAACAATTATTAATCATTTATAACTTGTCGTCTCAATTATTGATTTAATACTATAACATATTATACAGATGATACTGTGACAATAATTGAATCAATAATATAAGAGATATGATGCAAGAATTATCGTAGTAATAATCGAAGCATATTTGAGTGACTTCTCACGTAAGCATCAATAATCAATATCGTGTGCTCTTGCATAACCACGCCAGACATCGTTGTACTTTTACTACCGGGTAGTTCAATAGTTTTAACAGTAATACCCTCCGCCAAGTTATTTTTAACTACGACAATACTTCCGTTGTGGGGTCCATTAATGATTGAGTCGTCGCATTTAATATTCCTAGATAAAAAAGAATATTCCCCGACCAAACGAATATTTTATAACAACTTGCTTACTTTGCAAAATTTATAAATATTACCCACAACTATAACATTATATCAAATTTATTCCATAATATTCAAAAATAATATTTATAGAAAATTCATCTTTATTTATAAAAGTTGGGGTCTTACAACCTCCCTTCTTATGAAATTTCGCCCTCGAAATTTAGGTACGTGCACGGTATGTCGAAGAGGTAAGGATACCTTGATTTCATTTGATTCTAACTTCCAAGTCATTTTTTCAACATCGTGGTTCCTCCACAAAACATTGACTTGAGGTATAACCTGGAGCGTAGAATATGTTCCTTCTTATCCAAGATTTGAACAGAACCTCTTCATACGTCAAATCTTCCGCTATTTCGTCTAGGTTCTAACTCAATAATGTGGTTCGGGTCTTTCACATATTTACGTAACATGGATATGTGAAAAACGTTATGAACACGAGACATACTTGGCGGTAAAGCGAGTCTATAGGCCACAGTTCCTACTCGATCGAGGATTAAAAATGGACCGATGAATCGAGGATTAAGTTTTCCTCTCTTTCCAAATCTTGTAACTCCTTTCCATGGAGCAACTCTTAACAACACATGATCTCCTATATCGAATTCCACGTCCTTTCGATGAAGATCAGCATAACTTTTTTGTCGATTTTGTGAGGTTTTTATACGTTGTCGGATCGTTTGAATCTTTTTTCATAGTAAACGTACCAACTCCGGTCCCAACAACGTTGCTTCACCCACCTCATCCCAAGATCTCTTGGAGAACGACACTTTCTTCCATACAACGCTTGAATAGAGCCATGCCAATACTTGTTTGATAAGCGTTGTTGTAGGAAAACTCCACCAATGGTAAGAACATGTCCCAACTTCCCTTGAAATCAAGGACACGAGTCTTAATAGATCTTCAAGAGTTTGAATAGTCCTCTCCGATTGTCCGTCCGTCTCGAGGATGATGATATATGAAGCTAAATCGTAAGTTTGTGCCCATAGCTTTTTGCAAACTAACCCAAAATCGTGAAGTGAATCTTGGGTCTCGATCGAAACTATGGATTAGGCATACCATGCGAGTCTTACAATCTCATTTATGTACATACGAGCAAGACGTTCAAGTGTATAAGTTTCTCGTATCAGTAAGAAATTAGCAGACTTGGTCAATCTATCAACAATGATCCAAATCGCATCTATGCCTTGAGAAACCTTAGGAAGACCGGTATGGTAATGTGCTCCCACTTCCATTCTGGAATTTCAAATGGTTGCAATGGACCTTTTGGTACTTGATGCTCCGCTTTAACTCGTTGACAAGTTAGACACCTTGAGATAAACAGCACTATCTCTCTCTTCATATTGCTCCACCAAAATGTATGACGAATATCATGATACATTTTGGTACTCCCAGGATGGATTTCAAATGGTGTGTTGTGCGCCTCCATCACGATATTATACTTTAAATCAGGGTCGTTAGGAACACAAAGTCTGGAGTTGACTTGAAGTATTCCTTCTTCATCGATTCTTGCTTCTTAAGATAGCACCTTCTTGCACTTTCTTCCTCATAAGCATCGGCTCAGTGTCCGTAGCTTGGCGACTTTAACTTTATCGATTAAAGTCGGTTCTACTCGTATACTCGCCATCATCACATGCGTCCCTGGAGTCTTTAACTCTATCTCCATCCTTTGCAAGTCACACAAAATGGGCCTTTGCGTTGACAATATCGCATTCGTACTTGCATATGATCTTCTACTCAATGCGTCAGCTACCACGTTCGCTTTTCCAGGATGGTATTGGATGGTATGATCATAATCTTTCAACAGTTCAAGCCAATGTCATTGTCGCATGTTGAGTTCTTTTTGAGTGAAAAAATATTTGAGGCTTTTATGATCCATAAAGATCTCCACTTTCTCCCCATACAAGTAATGCCTCCAAATTTTAAGTGCAAAGACAACAGCTGCCAACTCTAGATCATGAGTAGGATAATTCCTCTCATATTCTTTGAGTTGTCGCGAGGCATAGGCTATAACTTTTCCATGTTGCATGAGAACACATCCCAACCCTTTGCCCGAAGCATCACTGTAGATGACAAATCCCTCCGAGCCAGATGGTATTGTCAGAACTTGAGTTCTTGAAACCTCTTCTCACATTCTTTCGCTCCAACCGAACTTTGTATCTTTCCGAGTCAGCTGAGTCAATGGAGTAGCGATTCGAGAAAATCCTTCCATGAATCTCCGATAATAACCAACTAAACCGAGAAAGCTACGATTTCTATCATCGATTTAGGTTGTTCCCGACTTTGAATAGCTTCAATCTTTCTTTGGGTCAACAGATATTCCATGACTTGATACCACGTGCCCAAGGAATGCTACTTCTTCAATCCAGAACTCGCATTTCTTCAACTTGGCATAAAGCTTATATTCACGAAGCTTTTGGAGTGTCAGCCTCAAGTGTTGCTCATGATCTTCACGGCTTTTGGAATAAATAATGATATCATCAATAAAGACGACCACAAAGTGATCCAAATATTCCTTGAATACTCGGTTCATCATATCCATGAAGGCAGCAGGAGCATTAGTCAATCCAAAGGACATGACTAGGAATTCATAATGCCCGCATCGAGTTTCGCGAAAGTCTTTGGAACGTCGTGGGTTCTAATCTTCAATTGGTGATATCCGGAATGAAGATCAATCTTTGAAAAGAATTTGGCTCCTTGCAACTGGTCAAACAGGTCATCAATACGTGGCAATGGATACCTATTTTTGATGGTGACATGATTCAACTCCCGATAATCAATACAAAGTCGCAGACTCCCATCTTTCTTCTTCACGAATAGAACAGGAGCACCCCAAGGAGAAGTACTAGGATGAATAAAGCTAATGTCTAACAATTCCTGTAGTTGGGTCTTTAACTAATGAAGTTCAATAGGAGCCATTCGATATGGGGCTTTGGAAATAGGTTTTGTACGGGTTCAAGGTCGATACAAAATTCAATTTCACGCCCGGGGTAGGTAGGGAAGTTCTTGAGGGAATACGTCAGAAATTTATTAACAATAGAAATATCGTTCAAAACTAACGTATTTTTGTTTAAATCTGTGACATGAGCTAAGAAAGCTTGACATCCGTTTTTCAATAAACGAATATCTTTATGGCTTGAGATGACCGTGATTGATTTTAATGGTTTGGTCTCTTGAATTCGCATAATAGGTTGGTTAGGAATATGAAAGCTAACAACCTTACGAAAACAATCAATTTTTCCATGATAAGTAGTTAACCAATCAATCCCTAGAATCACGTCAAATGCAAGTATTTTTAATGAAATAAGATCGACAGGTAATGTGAGGGTACCGATTTGAACCAAACAAGACTTATAAACAGTGGATGTAATGAAGGTTTCTCCCAACGGAGTTTCCACAGATAAGTCAAAGTCTAATTTCTCCGGAGTCAAATTTAATCGATGAGTACAAGTAGGAGAAATAAAAGAATTGGTAGAACCGTTATCAAATAAAGTATAGACTTCATTAGAGTTTATGGTAAGCTTACCCGTGATGACCTCATTCGGGTTCCTTGCTCTTTGGGAGGTCACAACAAACGCTCTCCCTTGCACTACCGGTTTTTGACTTTTCTGCGACGGCCTTTGGTGCCTCCATCCTAGCTGAATTTGTCTTCGGTAAATGACAAAATCGAGCTAAGTGACCTTTTCTTCCACAATTATAACATGCTTTGGATGGCATGGCGCAGTTTGGACTGATGTGTCCCTTTCCTCCGCATTTGAAGCATATGATAGGTGGTCTTTCTCCTTCCTTAACAACGGGTCTTTGGTCCGACGTCTTTCCATCATTGTTGAATCTCCTTTTCTTGAAATGTCCATTCTTATTGTTTTGGCCTACGATTACCACCCAAGTGGTTACCATATCTCGCCTGTTGATTCCTCCACGCTTGTTGTCACCCCTTCGATGACTACTTCTCACCGGTATTATAATTTTGCTTACCGCTTCTTTTTAGTTCGTTGACTCGTTATCGCGCTCCACTAATCGAGAGCCCTATTTACAACATCTCGAATACAAACACGGTTTATGAGAAATAAGATGTTGACGTATCCCGCTTCAAACCTCTTAAAACATTCGCGTCATTTTCTCTTCATTATCCACCAAGTGGGACGCAAACCGTGATAACTCCGCAAATTTTGCCTCGTATTGCGACACGGTCATATTATTTTGTTCCAACTTGATAAACTCCACCTCCTTCATGTGGCGAATACTTTCAGGAAAGTATTTGTCGTTGAATGCCTCTGGAACTTCTCCCAAGATATCTTCAAGACAACAAAGTTGAGTACGTTTTACCGATTCCCACCAAGAATCGCCTCTCTGCCGCAACATAAAGGCGGCAAAGGGAACCTTTTGCTCCTCAGAGCATCCCAAGACATCAAATATCTTGGTAATCTACTTTATCCATGCTTCCGCCAGAAGTGGTTTTGGCTCTCCCTTAAACTCCGGTGGTCCCAGTTCCTTGAATTGTTTAGCGGTGACCGCCCGAGAGTTTTCCGTGTTTCCACCTACGTTTTGAACAGGAGTCGCTCTCACCTGTTGTTGCATGAATTGCATAAAGCCTCTGAACGTTTGATCATTCATCATTTGGTCAGTGTTGTTGTTTGCATGAGGATTGTCGCCTTCCTGATGCACATTATCCTGATTATTGATATGTGGTGAATCAACGATTGCCTTTGCTCCATTGCTATTCTTAACATTCTCAGATGTCATTTTCAGATACTGCCACAAAACAAAAGGTTAATTGACATGTAATGTAAGACCCCAACTTATTATTAATGAAATTTAATTTTCTCTATTTATTATTTTGAAATAGTAAGGGTTGATTTGATTAATGTGGATAGTTAGGGGTAAAATACGCAAATATTTCAAAATAAGCAAGTGGTTATAAAATATTCATTGTTGTCGAGGAATATTCGTTTGGTCGTGGAATATTAAAGATCGTTTGGGAATATTCATACGACAGTAGCGACCATGTGTGGGCCCCCATGTGAAAGCGATTGGATGAAGAAAACGACAAATATAAGTTGTTTAAAAATAACAAGCAGTAGTTTATTCACTAATTAATCTTCGTTAAAATCCTCGGTGGTTAAAACACAAGATACACCGGTATTGCACCAATTATTGATTCTTACGTAAGAAGGCACTACTCAATAATGGTTACGGTAATTCTTGATCAATATTTTATTTTATTGATTTAATAATTCTTTGCGTTGATATTTTATATTGTCATTGTTTCAATAATTGTCATTACACACGATTATTTTTCATTATCGAAGCAATAATTCATATTATCTCGAATAATATTATTAGATAACCTTATTGGCAATGTCTAGAAAGTTACATCTAAGGAGAGGTTTGGTCACCTAATTACGCGCCAAGAAGAGGAGAAATTCTTATTGGAAAGTCCCCTCTTCCTGGCGCTGCAATGGTTGTCAATATTGTGATTACGTAATATTATTTGTGAATAATTAATTATTGATTCATATGATGAGGAAAATATTGATTTTATGTGGATATAGATGGAGAAAATTTTAATGTGACAATTATTTGAAAATTAAAATTTTATCTTTTACGATAAGATAATTCATTTAAAGGTATTATTATATTTTAATAATATAATAATGGTGATATTTTTACAACGAATGTGGGATATATGAGTATACAAGGAGGAAGAGTATTTTTGTTGCAATAAATGTTTAAAACATGTTAAACATGTCGGTGGACCCCATTTAATGGTGAAATTTGATTATAGCACGATAAAATCGAATTCGTTTATGGATTTTGTCAATTTCTATTTGGAATTTGGAAAAACTTTCTTCTGTAAAGTTGTAGAGAATTGAATTTCCTATAAAAACTCGCGAGATTCGAAATTTTCTGATGAAAGGGCTATTTATTATGAATTATTGAAGTTAGAAGCTCAAATAATTGATTTTGGAAGTTTAAATTATTTTAAATTAGAAAAACGTTTTTCTTACTTTTTTTCTAGAATGTGGCATGTGTTTGATGGCTGAAATCAGATTCTAGGCATGCGAGGGAAATTTATATAATTATATTATTAATTTATTAAATTTTTCGCTTTTGGTGTTCTAAGCATTTTCCTATAAATAGGGTGCTTAGGTTAGAATTGAAAATCACACCAGAAACTGAAGTTTTCTCTCTCTATATTATCGAGCGTATTCTTGTGAGTATTTTGAGTATACTTTGAGTATTGTTAGACGGTGCAAGTTCCCTTCAGCACTATACCCAGTATTCCAGCTAGAAGTACTAATCTTTCGAGGTAAGGGATGTTATTTTCTTCTCAAATGATATTATTTCTTCAATATCATTATGCTGAAATATTGGTTGAAACTTTTTATCAAATTTGGAACTTTTTCATGTCGGGTTACTCGGGGTTACTATTCACGAGTTACTAGTTATTCTATTCACGAGTACTATTCATGTAAGCGTGAAGATGTTTTTTGGGAAATTTCTATCTTTTGGTGTGAGTTACTTATTCACGATACTCGGCACTATTCACGATATCCAAGACTATTCAATTTAAAAATAAAATTTCTTCATTTTGTCCAAAATATCTATTCTGGATACTAGCTTTGATTGTATCCATGTTTTGATCATTCTTGAATTTTACACCACTATGATTATTTTTGAAGTATTTTTGGACGTGGATAAAACAAAGTACGAATCCTTAATCCTTAATCCTTGTCATTTTGTTTCTTTGGATTCGTTTCTTTAAAAATATTTTCATCATCCTCGGTCTTAAATGATGATATTATTGAATATCTTTGGCCTGTAGAGATGCAAAAGATGAATGATTTGAAGAATATCTTTGTCAGAAAGTGCAAAGATGAGCAGTGTTTAGATGAACATGACTAATCGATGAATATCTTTGGCTCAGAGTGCAAAGATGAATATTTGATTCCGGATGTATATTGATTGATGTTACAGGATAAAGATAGACGATGAACTTTTAAATTCATACATAGAAGATAGTAGTTTGCATTCTCTACTTAACTCTTCTAATGAATTATTATTTCACTTATGAATATTGATTTAAAATTTGTTGTCTATTGTATTCTATTAGATTTTTCCCCTGTTGAAGACTAACGGTAATTTGTTGTATATTATCTTAGTCATAATATTCTTTATCTTGGGCTAGTTGAGCTCACCCTTTTCCTTTTTGTTCCATTTTTCTTCTCGAGGGAGGCGAGAATATAGCGAAAGTACTTAGTCTGGGGTATGGAATGAAGGTTTTAGAAAGAATTGTTTAGTAGTCCTCACCATTTTTATAAAATAATGTATCAATAAATGTGATGAGGATTTATTTGAGTATAGATATTGTCTAGAAGATAATATTTGTATTCAAACTCACAGCTTTTATTGTTGTAATAATAAAGTTGTAGTTGTTTTCGCATCATGTATTGACAACTCGTAATAGGTGATGTATACCTATTTTGGGGGCGCCATGGTTGGTATCGAGCTAGGGATATGATCTCTGGCGAGATCGGGGAATAGAACTAGGAGGGGAGAGATGAGTAAATCCTTCGCTAGTGTGTCCTACCTAAGCTTATTTTTTAGTTGGTCAGTATATAAGGATATTATGTGATATATTGATTTCCTTAATTAACCCTTGTTTTATGACAGTATTTGAGAATGTCGATCGATAATATTAACAATGGAAACGAGACCGTGGAGACGCTTTGTACTCACCAACGAGGAGAACGTGTATGCAACAGTCGGGCAATGTTCCTCCCGTGAACAACACCACCGAAGCGAGATGATGAACGAGAGGATGTTTAGAAGCTTTTTGCGTTCATGCAAAATCAGACGAGGATACTCGTGTTCAAAATATGAGGAGGAAATGATAGCAATTCACGGGTTGTCACAACCAAGCAGTTCAAAGAGTTGGGACCACCGAATTTAAGGGAAAGCCGAGATCCGATCATGGCGGAAACATGGGTCAAGCAAATTACCAAGATATTCGATGTCTTGGGATGCACGGAGGAACAGAAGGTTCCATTCGCCACCTTTATGTTCCGTGGCGAAAGGCAGATCATCTTGGTGGGAGTCGTGAAGCGTACCCATCCAAACCCGCACTCAAGATGTCTTGGGAGCGTTTGAAACTATTTAATGACAAATACTTTCCCGAAAGTGTTCGTCATATGAAGGAAGTGGAGTTTATTAGATTGGAAGCGAACAACAACATGACGGCGGTGTCTCAAAGACGAGGCAAAGTTTGCAGAGTTATCCGTGTTTGCACCTCATTTGGTGGAGAATGAGGAACGATGACGCGGATGTTTCTTAGAGGTTTGAAACCCAGCATACGCCAAGATCTCATTTCTCATAAATTTTCTCTATTCAGGATGTTTTAAACAGGCTCAATTATTAGAGCGAGAGAACGAGTACGGTCAACCGAGGGACCACAACCAGGATCGTACTGAGAGATAGCGATCAATGTAATAATGATAACCGGCAGGAGAAAGAAGCAGACGGACAAAAATGGTAACCACTCCGGTGGTAATCATGGCCATGAAAATAGAAGAAGCGAGTCGGGAGGAGATTTTAAAAAAGGAGATTTAACAACGACCATGTGAAGACGCAGCGGTCTTTACGTAAAGAACTAGTTCTAAGGGAGGAGAACGACCACCGGTCATATGTTACAAATGCGAAAAAAGAGGACATATCATCAAAAGCGCCCACAACAGATTCAAGGTGTGCTATAATTGTGGAAAGGAAGGACATAACGCTTCGAGATTTATACAATGGCGAAACCTAGTTCAATGAGGGACGGTGACTCAAAAGATCCATCTCAGAAAAGTCAAAGTCAACGATTCCGGAAGAGCGTTTGTTGTGATTGGTTATAATGCGAGGAACCCAAACGAGGTGATCACGGGTAAGCTATTTATAAATTCTTGCGAAGTTTATACCTTACTTGATACCGGCATACCCATTCATTTATCTCTCCTGCATGTGCTCAACGTTTAAACTTGACTCCGGAGAAATTAGACTTTGACCTATCTGTGGAAACTCCGTTAGGAGAAACTTTCATCACATCCACGGTTTATAAATCTTGTTTGATTCAAGTTGGCACCATCACCTTACCTGTTGACCTTATCTCTTTAAAGATACTTGCTTTTGATGTGATTTTAGGGATTGATTGGTTAACTACTCATCATGCCAAAATTGATTGTTTTCGTAAGGTTGTTAGTTTTCATATTCCTAACCAACCTGTTATACGAATTCAAGCAACTAAACCATTAAAATCAAACATCGTCATATCTAATCATAAAGCTATTCGTTTATTGAAAACGGATGTCAAGCTTTCTTAGCCCATGTTATGGATTTGAATAAAGACACGCCAAATTTGAATAATATTCTGTTGTTATTGACTTTCGACGTATTTTCAAGTACTTCGGCCTACCCCGTAACGTGAAGTTGAATTCTTTATTGATCTTGAACCCGTACAAAGCCCATTTCTAAAACCCCATATCGAATGGCTCCTATTGAACTTCGGGGAGTTAAAGGTCCAACTACGAGGAATTGTTGGACATCGGTTTCATCTCGTCCCAAGTACATCTCCTTGGGGTGCTCTGTTTTATTTCAGAAGAAGAAAAGATGCGAGTATGGGACTTTGTATTGACTATCGGGAATTGAACCATGTCACCATCAAGAATAGGTATCCTCACCTCGTATTGATGACTTGTTTGACGATTTGCAAGGGCACAATTCTTTTTAAAAATCGATCTTCGCTCGGATATCATCACCAAGATTAGAATCGAGGATATTCCAAAGGCGCCTTTAGAACTCTCGGTGACGGGCATTATGAATTCTTAGTCATGTCTTTCGGATCGACTAATGCTCCTAATGGCTTTCATGGATATGATGAACCGAGTATTCAAGGAATATTTGGATCGCTTTGTTGTTGTCTTTATTGATGACATCCTTATATATTCCAAAAGTCGTGAAGATCATGAGCACCATTTGAAGTTGGTACTCCAAAGGCTTCGTGAAAATAAACTATATGCCAAATTGAAGAAATGCGAGTTCGCTTGAGGAAGTAGCATTCTTGGGCACGTGGTGTCAAAAACATGGAGTATCTGCTGATCCGCCAAGATTAAAGCAATACAAAGTTAGAGCAACCAAGTTTGGTGATGAAAGCACGTAGCTTTTTGGGCTTAGCTGGTTATTATCGGAGATTCGTGGAAGGGTTTTCTTGAATCGTTACTCCATTAACTCAGCTAACTCGAAAAGATATAAAATTCGTTTAGAGCGAAGAATGCGAGAAGAGTTTCCAAGAGCTCAAGAGGAGACTCATTTCGGCACCTGTTCTAACAATACCATCTGGTTCGGATGGATTTGTTATCTATAGCGATGCTTCAGGCAAAGGGTTAGGATGTGTTCTCATGCAATGTGGGAAAGTCATAGCCTATGCCTCGCGACAACTTAAAGAGTATGAGAGGAATTATCCTACTCATAATCTAGAGTTGGCAGCAGTCATTTTCGCGCTAAAGATATGGAGTCACTATCTATATGGGGAGAAAGTGGAGATATATTCAGACCATAAAAGCCTTAAATATTTCTTCACTCAAAAAGAACTCAACATGCGGCAGCGACGTTGGCTCGAGCTATTGAAAGACTACGACCACACTATTCAATACCATCCTGGAAAAGCGAACGTGGTAATGACGCGTTGAGTAGAAGATCGTATATGAGGAACGAGTGAGATGATGTCAAGTATACGATAGAGCCAACTTTAATAGAAAAAGTTAAGGTTCCTCAAGCCACCGAATCTTGAAATGATGCGTATGAAGAAGAAAGTACAAGAAGGAGCTATTCCTAAGCGAGAATTGATGAAGAAGGAATACTTGAGTCCACTCTAGACTTTGTGTTCCTAACGACTACGATTTGAAGTACAAGATTATGATGGAGGCACACAATACACCATTTGCAATCCATCTCGGAAGTAACAAAATGTATCGTGATCTTGACATACATTTTGGTGGAACAATATGAAGAGAGAGATTGCAAAGTTTATCTCAATGTGTTTAACTTGTCAACGTGTAAAGGCGGAGCATCTAGTACCTAAGGGTTCGTTGCAACCACTTGAGATTCCGAAATGGAAGTGGGAACACATTACCATGGATTTCGTTACGGGTCTTCCTACGGTTTCAAGGCATCAATGCTATTTGGGTTATTGTTGATAGATTAACCAAGTCCGCTCATTTCTTGCCGTCACGGAGACTTATTCACTTGAACGTCTTGCTAGTATGTACGTGAATGAGATTGTGAGGTTGCATGGCATGCCTGTATCCATAGTTTGGATCGTGACCCAAGATTCACTTCAAGATTTTGGGTTAGCTTGCAAAAAGCTATGGGCACGGATTTACGATTTGATTCGCATACCATCCTCAAACAGACGGACAATCGAAAGGACTATTCAAACTCTTGAAGATTTATTAAGACTCGTGTCCTAGACTTCAAGGGCGGTTGGGATAAGTATTTACCATTGGTGGAATTCTCCTACAACAACAGCTTATCGAGCAAGTATAGGTGTAGCTCCATTTGAAGCATTATATGGACGAAAGTGTCGCTCTCCAAATATGTTGGGACGAGGTGGGTGAAGTGAAACATTGTTGGGACCCGAGTTGGTACGTATGACTACTGAAAAGATCCAAATGATTCGACAACGTATAAAGCGGCACAAGATCGATAAAAGAGTTATGCGGATCTTCATCGAAAGGACGTGGAATTTAGTGTGGGGATCATGTATTATTCCGAGTTGCTCCATGGAAGGGAGTTACAAGATTTGGGAAGAGAGGAAAGCTCAATCCACGATTTATTGGTCCATTTCAAATTCTTGTGAGTAGGAAATGTAGCCTATAGACTCGCGTTACCTCAAAGTATGTCTCGTGTTCATAATGTGTTTCACATATCCGTACTTCAGTAAATATGTGAAAGACCCGAACCACGTTATAGAGTTAGAACCGGACGAGATAGCAGAAGACTTAACGTATGAGGAGGTACTGTCAAGATTTTGGATAGGAAGGAGCATGTCCCTACGCCAAGAAAGGTCATACCACAAGTTAAAGTTTTGTGGAGGAATCATGCTATATAGAGGAAATGACTTGGGAATTGGAAACGGAAATGAAAGCGAGGTATCCTCACCTTTTCAAAAAACACTGTGTACGTCACGTCAATTTCGAGGACGAAATTTCATAAAGAGGGAGGTTGTAAGACCCCAACTTATTATTAATTAAATTTAATTTTCTCTATTTATTATTTTGAAATAGTAAGGGTTGATTTGATTAATGTGGATAGTTAGGGTAAAATACATAAATATTTCAAAATAAGCAAGTGGTTATAAAATATTCATTGTTGTTTCGAGGAATATTCGTTTGGTCGTGGAATTTTCGTCGATTGTTGGGAATATTAGATGACGTAGCAATGACCATGTGTGGGCCCCATAACTAAAAAGCGATTGGATGAAGAAAACGACAAATATAAGTTGTTTAAAAAAATAACAGTAGTAGTTATTACAATTAATCTTGTTAAAATACTCGGTGGTTAAAACACAAGAAGACATGCAGATATGCACCAATTATTGATTCTTACGTGAAGAAAGCACTACTCAATAATGGTTACTGAGTAATTCTTGATCAAGATTTTATTTTATTGATTTAATAATTGTTGCGTTGATATTTTATATTGCTGTTGTTTCAATAATTGTCATTACACAATATTTTTCATTATCGAAGCAATAATTCATATTATCGAACAATATTATTAGATAACCTTATTGGCAATGTCTAGAAAGTTCTATCTAAGGAGAGGTTTGGTCACCTAATTGCGAGCAAGAAGAGAAATTCTTATTGGAAAGCCCCCTCTTTCCTGGGAACTGCCTGGTTGTCAATATTGTGATTCTGTAATATTATTTGTGAATAATTAATTATTGATTCATATGATGAGGAAAATATTGATTTTATGTGGATATAGATGGAGAAAATTTTTAATGTGACAATTGTTGAAAATTAAAATTTTATCTTTTCTGATAAGATAATTCATTTAAAGGTATTATTATATTTTAATAATATAATAATGGTGATATTTTTACAACGAATGTGGGATATATGAGTATACAAGGAGGAAGAGTATTTTTGTTGCAATAAATGTTTAAAACATGTTAAACATGTCAATTGGACCCCATTTATCGATCAAATTTGATTATAGCTTGTAAAATCGCCCGTTTGTGGATTTTGGACAATTTCTATTTGAATTTGGAACAACTTTCTTCCGCAAAGTTGTAGAGAATTGAATTTCCTATAAAAACTCATGAGATTCGAATTTTCTGATGAAAGGGCTATTTATTATGAATTATTGAAGTTCAAGCTCAAATAATTAATTTTGGAAGTTTAAATTATTTTAAATTAGAAAACATTTTTTCTTACTTTTTCTAGAATGTGGCATGTGTTTGATGGCTGAAATCAGATTCTAGGCATGCGCGAGGAAATTTATATAATTATATTATTAATTTATTAAATTTTCTCGCTTTTGGTGTTCTAAGCAATTTCCTATAAATAGGGTGTTTAGGTTAGAATTGAAAATCACACCGTAAACCTGAAGTTTTCTTTCTCTATATTATCGAAGCGTATTCTTGTGAGTATTTTGAGTATACTTTGAGTATTGTTAGACGTGCAAGTTTCCTTCAAAGACTATACCCTAGATTCCACTAGAAGTACTAATCTTTCGAGGTAAGGATGTTATTTTCTTCTCAAATGATATTATTTCTTAAATATCATTACGTTGAAATATTAGTTGAAACTTTTTATCTAATTTGAAACTTTTCCATGTCTGGAGTTACTATTCATGAGTTACTATTCATGAGTTACTATTCACGAAGTTACTATTCATGAGTTCTTATTCACGAGTTACTATTCACTAGTACTATTCATGAAGCGTGAAGAAGATTTTTTTGAGAAATTTCTATCTTTTGGTGTCTGAGTTACTATTCACGATACTATCACTATTATTCTAAAAATAAAATTTCTTCTTTTAGTCCAAAATATCTATTCGGATACTAGCTTTGATTGTATCCATGTTTTGATCATTCTTGAATTTTACACCACTATGATTATTTTTGAGGTATTTTTGGACATGGATAAAACAAAGTACTAATTCTTAATCCTTAATCCTTGTCATTTTGTTTCTTTGGATTCGTTTTTTAAAAATATTTTCATCATCCTCGGTCTTAAATGATGATATTATTGAATATCTTTGGCCCAGTAGTGCAAAGATGAATGATTCTGAAGAATATCTTTGGCAGTAATGCAAAGATGAGCAGTGTTTAGATGAACATGACAAATCGATGAATATCTTTGGCTCAGTAGTAAAAGATGAATATTTGATTCAGATGTATATTGATTGATGTTACAGGATAAAAGATAGACGATGAACTTTTAAATTCATACATAGAAGATAGTAGTTTGCATTCTCTACTTAACTCTTCTAAAGAATTATTATTTCATTGCGAACATTGATTTAAAATTTGTTGTCTATTGTATTCTATTAGATTTTTCCTGTTGAAGACTAACGGTAATTTGTTGTATATTATCTTAGTCATAATATTCTTTCTTTGGGCTAGTTGAGCTCACCCTTTTCCTTTTGTTCCATTTTCTTTCTCGTGAGAGGCGAGAATATAAGCGAGTATTTAGTCTGGGGTATGGAATGAAGGTTTTAGAAAGAATTGTTTAGTAGTCCTCACCATTTTGTAAAATAATGTATCAATAAATGTGATGAGGATTTATTTGAGTATAGATATTGTCTAGAAGATAATATTTGTATTCAAACTCACAGCTTTTTCTTGTTGTAATAATAAAGTTGTAGTTGTTTTCGTACCATGTATTGACAACTCGAATAGGTGATGTATACCTATTTTGGGGCGCCACAGATTGGTATCGAGCTTAGGGATATGATCTCCGGTGGAGATCGGGGAATAGAACTAGGAGGGAGAGACGAGTAAATCCTTCGCTAGTGTGTCCTACCTAAGCTTATTTTTTAGTTGGTCAAGATATAAGGATATTATGTGATATATTGATTTCCTTAATTAACCCTTGTTTTATGATGATTTGAGAATGTCGATCGAGAATATTAACAATGGAAACGAGACCGTGGAGACGCTTTGTACTCACCAACGAGGAGAACGTGCAACAGTTGGGCAATGTTCCTCCTGTGAACAACACCACCGAAAGCGAGATGATGAAGCGAGAGGATGTTTAGAAGCTTTTTGCAGTTCATGCAAAATCGCACGAGGAGACTCGTGTTCAAAATACTGAGGAAGAAATGATAGCAATTCACGGGTTGTCACAACCAAGCGATTCAAAGAGTTGGGACCACGAATTTAAGGGAAAGCCGATCCGATCATGGCGGAAACATGGGTCAAGAAAATTACCAAGATATTCGATGTCTTGGGATGCACGGAGGAACAGAAGGTTCCATTCGCCACCTTTATGTTCCGTGGGCAAGGCGGACTCTTGGTGGGAGTCGTGAAGCGTACTCCATCCAACCGCACTCAAAGATGTCTTGGGAGACGTTTGAGAACTATTTAATGACAAATACTTTCCGAAAGTGTTCATCATATGAAGGAAGTGGAGTTTATTAGATTGGAGCGAGTAACAACATGACGGTGTCTCGAAAGACGAGGCAAAGTTTGCAGAGTTATCCGGTTGCACCTCATTTGGTGGAGAATGAGGAACGATGACGCGGATGTTTCTTAGAGGTTTGAAACCCCTAAGATACGCCAAGATCTCATTTCTCATAAATTTTTCTCTATTCAGATGTTGTAAATGTGGCTCAATTATTAGAGCGAGATAACGAGTACGGCCAACCGAGGACCACAACCAGGATCGTACGGAGATAGCGATCAATGTAATAATGATAACCCAGAGAGAAAGAAACAGACGGACAAAATGGTAACCACTCTGGTGGTAATCATGGCCATGAAAATAGAAGAAGCGAGTCAGGAGGAGATTTTAAAAAGAGGAGATTTAACAATGACCATGTGAAGACGACAGTGCCGGCAGCAACTGGTTCTAAGGGAGGAGAACGACCACCGGTCATATGTTACAAATGCGGAAAAGAGGGACATATCAGTCCAAACTGCCCACAACAGTTCAAGGTATGCTATAATTGTGGAAAGGAAGGACATATCGCTCGAGATTTACAAGAGCGAAACCTAGTTCAATGAGGACGGTGACTCAAAAGATCGTCCCATAAACGTCAAAGTCAACGATTTAGGAAGAGCGTTTGTTGTGATCGGTCATAATGCGAGGAACCCAAACGAGGTGATCACGGGTAAGCTATTTATAAATTCTTGCGAAGTTTATACCTTACTTGATCACGGTGCTACCCATTCATTTATCTCTCCCGCATGTGCTCAACGTTTAAACTTGACTCAGGAGAAATTAGACTTTGACCTATCTCTGTGGAAACTCCGTTAGAGAAACTTTCATCACATCCTTTGCTTATAAATCTTGTTTGATTCAAGTTGGCACCATCACCTTACCGTTGACCTTATCTCTTTAAAGATACTTGTTTTTGATGTGATTTTAGGGATTGATTGGTTAACTACTCATCATGCCAAAATTGATTGTTTTCGTAAGGTTGTTAGTTTTCATATTCCTAACCAACATGTTGTATTTAATTCAAGCAACTAAACCATTAAAATCAATCACCGTCATATCTAATCATAAAGCTATTCGTTTATTGAAAAACGGATGTCAAGCTTTCTTAGCCCATGTTATGGATTTGAATAAAGACACGTCAAATTTGAATAATATTCTGTTGTTATTGACTTTTCCGCGTATTTTCAAGAACTCCCCGGCCTCACCCCGTAGCGTGAAGTTGAATTCTTTATTGATCTTGAAACTGGTACAAAGCCCATTTCTAAAACCCCATATCGAATGGCTCCTATTGAACTTCAGGAGTTAAAGGTCCAACTACGTGAATTGTTGGACATCGGTTTCATTCATCCTAGTACATCTCCTTGGGGCGCGCTCTGTTTTATTTGTAAAGAAGAAAGATGGGAGTATGGGACTTTGTATTGACTATCGGGAATTGAACCATGTCACCATCAAGAATAGGTATCCTCTACCTCGTATTGATGACTTGTTTGACCAATTGTAAAGGGCACAATTCTTTTCAAAAATCGATCTTCGATTCGGATATCATCAATTTGAAGATTAGAATCGAGGATATTCCAAAGACGCCTTTAGAACTTCGGTATGGGCATTATGAATTCTTAGTCATGTCTTTCGGACCGACTAATGCTCCTCGCGGCTTTCATGGATATGATGAACCGAGTATTCAAGGAATATTTGGATCTATTTTTGTTGTTGTCTTTATTGATGACATCCTTATATATTCCAAAAGTCGTGAAGATCATGAGCACCATTTGAAGTCGGTACTCCAAAGGCTTCGTGAAAATAAACTATATGCCAAATTGAAGAAATGCGAGTTACGGCTTGAGGAAGTAGCATTCTTGGGCACGTGGTGTCGAAACATGGAGTATCCGTTGATCCGCGAAGATTAAAGCAATACAAAGTTGGGAGCAACCAAGTCGGTGGATCAAGTACGTAGCTTTTTGGGCTTATTTGGTTATTATCGGAGATTCGTGGAAGGGTTTTCTCGAATCGTTACTCCATTAACTCAGCTAACTCGAAAAGATATAAAATTCGTTTAGAGTGAAGAATGCGAGAAGAGTTTCCAAGAGCTCAAGAGGAGACTCATTTTAAGACTGTTTCTAACAATACCATCTGGTTGGATGGATTTTATTATCTATAAGCGATGCTTGGGCAAAGGGTTAGGATGTGTTCTCATGCAACGTGGGAAAGTCATAGCCTATGCCTCGCGACAACTTAAAGAGTATGAGAGGAATTATCCTACTCATGATCAAGAGTTGGCAGCAGTCGTTTTCGCGCTAAAGATATGGAGGAACTATCTATATGGGGAGAAAGTGGAGATATATTCAGACCATAAAAGCCTTAAATATTTCTTCACTAAAAAAGAACTCAACATGCGGCGGCGATGTTGGCTCGAGCTATTGAAAGACTACGACCACACTATTTAATACCATCCCGGAAAAGTTTAACGTGGTAGGCGACGCGTTGAGTAGAAGATCATATGCGAGAACGAAAAGTGCGATGATGTCAAGTATACGCGATAGAGCCAACTTTAATAGAAAAAGTTAAGGTTGCTCAAGCCACCCGGCCCGAGGTGATGCGTATGAAGAAGAAAGTACAAGAAGGAGCTATTTAAGCGAGAATTGATGAAGAAGGAATACTTGAGTCCACTCTAGACTTTGTGTTCCTAACGACTCGATTTGAAGTACAAGATTATGATGGAGGCACACAATACACCATTTGCAATCCATCAGGAAGTACCAAAATGTATCGTGATCTTGACATACATTTTGGTGGAACAATATGAAGAGAGAGATTACAAAGTTTATCTCAATGTGTTTAACTTGTCAACGTGTAAAGGCGGAGCATCTAGTACCTAAGGGTCCGTTGCAACCACTTGAGATTCCGAAATGGAAGTGGGAACACATTACCATGGATTTCGTTATGGGTCTTCCTACGGTTTCTCAAGGCATCAATGCTATTTGGGTTATTGTTGATAGATTAACCAAGTCTGCTCTTTTTTCTTGCCGATCACGGAGACTTATTCACTTGAACGTCTTGCTAGTATGTACGTGAATGAGATTGTGAGGTTGCATGGCATACCTGTATCCATAGTTTCGGATCGTGACCCAAGATTCACTTCAAGATTTTGGGTTAGCTAGCAAAAAGCTACGGGCACGGATTTACGATGGGATTCGCATACCATCCTCAAAGCGGACGGATAATCGAAGGACTATTCAAACTCTTGAAGATTTATTAAGACTCGTGTCCTAGACTTCAAGGCGGTTGGGATAAGTATTTACCATTGGTGGAATTCTCCTACAACAACAAAGATTATCGGCAAGTATAGGTGTAGCTCCATTTGAAGCATTATATGGACGAAAGTGTCGCTCTCAAGATATGTTGGGACGAGGTGGGTGAAGCAACACCTTTGTTGGGACCCGAGTTGAAATACGTGTATGACTACTAAAAGATCCAAATGATTTGACAACGATATACAAAGCGGCACAAGATCGACAAAAGAGTTTATGCCGATCTTTATCGAAAGGACGTGGAATTTAGTGTAGGGGATCATGTATTATCATGAAGTTGCTCCATGGAAGGAGTTACAAGATTTGGGAAGAGAGGAAAGCTCAATCCACGATTTATTGGTCCATTTCAAATTCTTGACCGAGTAGGAAATGTAGCCTATAGACTCGTGTTACCTCAAGTATGTCTCGTGTTCATAATGTGTTTCACATATCTGTATTTCAGTAAATATGTGAAAGACCCGAACCACGTTATAGAAAGTTAGAACAGGGACGAGATAGCCAAGACTTAACGATGAGGAGGTACTGTCAAGATTTTGGATAGGAAGGAGCATGTCCTACGCGCATGAAAGGTCATACCACAAGTTAAAGTTTTATGGAGGAATCATGCTATAGAGGAAATGACACGGGAATTGGAAAGCGAAAATGAAAGCGAGGTATCCTCACCTTTTGAAACACCAGTACGTCACGTCAATTTCGAGGACGAAATTTCATAAGGAGGGAGGTTGTAAGACCCCAACTTATTATTAATGAAATTTAATTTTCTATTTATTATTTTGAAATAGTAAGGGTTGATTTGATTAATGTGGATAGTTAGGGGTAAAATACATAAATATTTCAAAATAAGCAAGTGGTTATAAAATATTCATTATTGTCGAGGAATATTCGTTTGGTCGTGGAATATTAAATCGCTTGTCGGGGAATATTAAATGCGGATAAGTGACCATATATGTGGGCCCCATAACTGAAAGCGATTGGATGAAGAAAAGCGACAAATATAAGTTGTTTAAAAATAACTTGGTAGTAGTTATCAAGTTAATATCGTTAAAATCCCTCGGTGGTTAAAACACACGTAGCAATTGACGGTATTGCACAAATTATTGATTCTTACGTAAGAAGGCATTACTCAATAATGGTTATAGTAATTCTTGATCGATTTTATTTTATTGATTTAATAATTCTTTGCGTTGATATTTTATATTGTTGTTGTTTCAATAATTGTCATTACAGTATTTTTATTATCGAAGCAATAATTCATATTATCTGAATAATATTATTAGATAACATTATTGGCAATGTCTAGAAAGTTACATCTAAGGAGAGGTTTGGTCACCTAATCAAGGGCAATAAGGAGAAATTCTTATTGGAAAGCCCCCTCTTTCCTGCGAACTACCTGGTTGTCAATATTGTGATTCTGTAATATTATTTGTGAATAATTGATTATTAATTCATATGATGAGGAAAATATTGATTTTATGTGGATATAGATGGAGAAAATTTTTAATGTGACAATTGTTGAAAATTAAAATTTTATCTTTTCTGATATGATAATTCATTTAAAGGTATTATTATATTTTAATAATATAATAATGGTGATATTTTTACAACGAATGTGGGATATATGAGTATACAAGGAGGAAGAGTATTTTTGTTGCAATAAATGTTTAAAACATGTTAAACATGTCGGTGGACCCCATTTATTGACTGAAATTTGATTATAGCTTGTAAAATCGCCCGTTTGTGGATTTCGGACAATTTCTATTTGGAATTTGGAACAACTTTCTTCTGCAAAGTTGTAGAGAATTGAATTTCCTATAAAAACTCACGTGATTCGAATTTTCTGATGAAAGGGCTATTTATTATGAATTATTGAAGTTCAAGCTCAAATAATTAATTTTGGAAGTTTAAATTATTTTAAATTAGAAAAACATTTTTCTTACTTTTTCTAGAATGTGGCATGTGTTTGATGGCTGAAATCAGATTCTAGGCATGCGTAGAAATTTATATAATTATATTATTAATTTATTAAATTTTACGCTTTGGTGTTCTAAGCAATTTCCTATAAATAGGTGCTTAGGTTACAATTGAAAATCACACCGTAAACCCAAGTTTTCTTTCTCTATATTATCCAAATGATTCTTGTGAGTATTTTGAGTATACTTTGAGTATTGTTAGCGGTGGTAAGTTCCTTCAATTGACTATATGCGGTATTCCAGCTAGAAGTACTAATCTTTCGAGGTAAGGGATGTTATTTTCTTCTCAAATGATATTATTTCTTTAATATCATTATGTTGAAATATTGGTTGAAACTTTTTATCAAATTTGGAACTTTTCCATGTCGGGGTTACTATTCATGAGTTACTATTAATGAGTTACTATTCACGAGTTACAATTCATGTATACGGCACTATTCACGTATACGGCACTATTCACCGAAAAATAAAATTTCTTCTTTTTGTCCAAAATATCTATTCTGGATACTAGCTTTGATTGTATCCATGTTTTGATCATTCTTGAATTTTACACCACTATGATTATTTTTGAGGTATTTTGGACATGGATAAAACAAAGTACGAATCCTTAATCCTTAATCCTTGTCATTTTGTTTCACTAGATTCGTTTCTTTAAAATATTTTCATCATCCTCGGTCTTAAATGATGATATTATTGAATATCTTTGGCACGTAGTGCAAAGATGAATGATTTGAAGAATATCTTTGGTAGTAGTGCAAAAGATGAGCAGTGTTTAGATGAACATGACCAATAATGATGAATATCTTTGGCTGTAGTGCAAAGATGAATATTTGATTCCGGATGTATATTGATTGATGTTACGGGGATAAAAGATAGAGCGATGAACTTTTAAATTCATACATAGAAGATAGTAGTTTGCATTCTCTACTTAACTCTTCTAATGAATTATTATTTCATTTGCGAACATTGATTTAAAATTTGTTGTCTATTGTATTCTATTAGATTTTTCCTGTTGAAGACTAACGGTAATTTGTTGTATATTATCTTAGTCATAATATTCTTTCTTGGGCTAGTTGAGCTCACCCTTTTCCTTTTGTTCCATTTTTCTTCTCAGGAGGCGAGAATATAGCGAAGCACTGAGTTAGGGGTATGGAATGAAGGTTTTAGAAAGAATTGTTTAGTAGTCCTCACCATTTTTATAAAATAATGTATCAATAAATGTGATGAGGATTTATTTGAGTATAGATATTGTCAGAAGATAATATTTGTATTCAAACTCACAGCTTTTCTTGTTGTAATAATAAAGTTGTAGTTGTTTCGCATACCATGTATTGACAACTCGTAATAGGTGATGTATACCTATTTTGGGGGCGTCACATGTAACATATTATCCCTATATTACGAACGACCAATAAAATAGCACATAAACTTAGGTAGGTCATACTAGCGAAGGTATTCCCTGCCTCCCTCCTAGTACTATTCTCACATCTTAGCAGGATCATATCCCTAAGCTCGATACCAATTTGTGGCGCCCTAAAATTAGGTATACATCACCCATCATGGGTAGTCGATATATGGTATGTAATTTAAATACAACTTACTAATATAACTGCATATGTAATACGACATAAAGCGTGAGTTGGAATACAAATATTGTCTACTAGAGATCATACAAACTCAAAAGGAGTCCTCATTACAATTATTATCACACTATTTCACGTAATAGTGAGGACTACTAATGCTATCCTCCTCGGACCATTACTCCGTTCCCCGACTCGTCCAAGCCTATATTCTCATTTCAAGAGAATAGTGAAAGAAAGAAAGGTGAGCTCAACTAGCTCAGTAAGAAATATTATGACTAAGATAATGCAGAATAAATTATCATTAGCCTACAACAGTGTTAAACTGATAAAATATAATGAACATCAAGTTTAACTACAGCGGAACCAACAATCCATTAAAAGAGTCAAGTAGAAAATAAAATCTACTATCTTTTATGATTTAAAAGGTTTTTCATCACTGTTATAGCTAAGACTTAGCTTTAATAAATATTCCACATCATCGAATCACCCCTGCACTACGGCCAAGGATATTCTTTAGTATCACGACCACAATTATTTATGCACTACGGGCCAAGAATATTTTTGTATTCATTAATGGTCATGATCATGCCAACAACTGTCCATCAATGCACTACGGGCCACTGAGGATTTTTACCACATCATTTGTAACATTACGGTCATGATTACACCGAATAGTCTCTGGTCATAATCATACCAAGTCCATCTATGCACTACAGGCCACATATGACTTTCAAAAAAATATAAATATGAGGATGATGACAATGATATAAGAATTCAATAAAACAAGTTCAAGAATTAATTTATCCAGGAACCAATAACATCCAAACTGTCAACATGATACTACTTTGTAGAGTAAAATTCAAGAATACTTAGAAGAATATTTTCATGAAAGGATACTAGATGAAGTGCAAATATCAAGGATATTCCACTAATTTCATGGAGTATAGAAGTCAATGTTTTAACCAACTGGTATAATAAAGAATGGAATAACAAAACAAATCACCATGCATGCGATAGATCGCATGTACCAAAGTTATTCCAATGAATAATAAATAACGGAACCAGTCCCAGGCGTAAAACGCACAAACAGGGATATTCCAACAGAATAATAAAGAATGGAACCGGTCCGGTAGAAACACATGCAGACAGGATGTTCCAATGAGAATAATAATAAAGACGGAACCAGTCCCGTGTAAAACACATGCATGTGATGTTCCAACAGAATAATAATTAAGATGGAACCAGTCCGGGTGTAAAACACACGCATGAGGATGTTCCAATGTAATAATAGAAGAATGTCACCAAGTATAGGGTAAACCGCGTATACAGGTTATTCCAACAGAATAATAAGCAATGGAATAACAACAGTTCTCTTCATGAATAAGAAAGAATAACACCCTTACTTTTGGTAGGAGATTGAATACGGCAGCAGTGTAGTAACAAAATACTCTTCTTCTTTCTCTCTTATTCTCTATACTTTCTCTCTCTATAGCTTGAATGAATTTGTGAAAATAATGAAGCACTAGGCCTCTATTCATAGAAGATTTCTAGCTTAAAGCACCGCCATGTGAAAAGGCAAGTGGCTTGACGATTGGTGATGTGAAAAGAAAAGTGGTTTGGCGCTTTGTAATGTGAAAGCGACAAGTTGTTCGGCCTTTGTAATGTGAAACGACAAGTGGTTCGGCCTTTGTAATGTGAAACGACAAGTGGTTTGGCCTTTGTAATATGAAACGGAAAGTGGTTTGACGTCTGGTAAAGGTAATTACTATTGGCGAAGGTAATTACTATTCACAAAGCTAATTACTATTGACGAAGGTAATTACTTATTGTGAAGAGACTCTTAGATGATGACATATGGGCCCCCATAAAATAATCAAACTTACCATAAACGTCTCATAATGAGACTCTTTATATACATCAAGGATTGAATAAATATTACCACAAATCATTTTATTTTAATCAACACATATTTAATCTTTCAACAATTATTAATCATTTATAACATGTCGTCTCAATTATTGATTTAATACTATAACATATTATCTGAGATGATCTTTGTGACAATAATTGAATCAATAATATAAGAGATATGATGCGCAATTCTTGTAGCAATAATTGAGCATAATGAGTGACTTCTCACGTAAGCATCAATAATCAATATCGTGTGCTACTATATCTGACTCCAGACATCTTGTACTTTTACTACGGGTAGTTCAACAGTTTTAACAGTAACACCTCCGTAGTTATTTTTATAGAAAGATAATTTTGTCGTTTTCTAACTACGACAATACTTCCGTTAATGGGGTCCACTAATGATTGAGTAAATGCATTTAATATTCCCCGAGCAAAAGAATATTCCAGAGACCAAACAAATATTTTATAACAACTTGCTTACTTTGCAAAATTTATAAATATTACCCACAACTATAACATTATATCAAATTTATTTCATAATATTCAAAAATAATATTTATAGAAAATTCATCTTTATTTATAAAAGTTGGGGTCTTACATTTATTGTCACACTATTTAACAGAATAGTGAGGACTACTAATGCTATCTTCTAGACCGTCACTCCTTTCCCCGACTCGTCCTAGCTATATTCTCATTTCCTGAAGAGAACAGTGAAAGAAAGGGTGAGCTCAACTAGCCCAGTAAGAAATATTATGACTAAGATAATGCAGAATAAATTATCAATAGTCTTCAACAATGTTAAACTGATAAAATACAATAGACATCAAGTTTAACTGCAGCGAAATAAGCAATCCATTAGAAGAGTCAAGTAGAGAATAAAACCTACTATCTTCTATGATTTAAAAATGTTTTCATCAACTTTTATCGCTGAGACTCAGCTTAATAAATAAACCACATCTTCTAATCATCCCTGTACTACGAGCCAAGGATATTCATTAAATCATCCACGGTCATGACTATAGCGAATAATCCCTGGTCATAATAATACCAAAAACTGTCCATCAATTCATTACAGGCCACTGAGGACTTTTACCACATCACTTATAAAATCATAGTTCATGATTATACCGAATGATCCCTAGTCATAATCATACTAAGTCCATCTGTGCACGTAAGCCAAAGATGACTTTCAACATAATATAAACATGAGGATGATGACAATGTTATAGGAATTCAATAAAACAAGTTCAAGAATTAATTTATCCATGAACTAATAATATCCAAATTGTCAACATGATACTTCTTTGTAAAGTAAAAGTCAAGAATTCTCAGAAGAATATTTCCATGAAAAGATACTGGATGAAGCGCAAATATCAAGGATATTCCACTAATTTCATGGAGTATCGAAGTCAAAACTTTAACCAACTGAGTATAATAAAGAATATATGAAACTGCAAATTGATTTTCACCCGCTATGCGGTAATCTACGTATACAGATCATTTCCACAATTCAATAAGGAATGAATACAAAGGATCATTCACCATACATGTGGCAATGAATGGATTAACAGAAGGATTCACCATGCTGCGATAGAGACCGCACATACAAGTTATTCCCAACAGAATAATAAATGCGGAATAATAAATATGGAACCAGGTCAGGTGAAATTCACACCGATAGGATATTCTGACAGAATAATAAAGAACGGAATAATAAAAGAATTTCACCAAGTATGCAATACTTCGCATAAACAGGTTATTCCAACATAATAATAAAGAATGGAATAACAGAAGAAGATCACCAAGTATTGGGTAAACCACATATACAGGTCATTCACCAAGTATAGGTAAATCAGACATCTGAGTTATTCCAATGAGAATAATAAAGAATGGAATAACATAAGGATTTCACCAAGTATAGAGTATGCCGCGTATACAGGTTATTCCAACACAATAAATAAGAATGGAATAACATAAGGATTTCACCAAGTATAGGGTATGCCGCATATACAGGTTATGTATAGGGTATGTCACTTTTACAGGTTATTCCAACAGAATAATAAAGAATGGAATAACAGAAGTTCTCTTCATGAATAAGAAAGAATAACACCCCTTACCGTAAAAGAAACTGGATATAGAAGTAGTGAAGTAGCAGAATACTCTTCTTCTTTCTCTCTATAATTTCTCTCTCTAGAGTTTCAGTGAATTTGTAAGAAATAATGAAGGAATGAGCTTCTATTTATAAAAGAATGAATTGAATAGTAACTAATACCTGAACGGTCCAGATTGATTTACTTTTAAACGGACGGTCCAGATTAAAACTTAAAGCAACGGTCCATACTGATTCACTATTAAAACTTTAAACCAGTGATCCATATTGATTCACTATTAAAACTTTAAACCAACGATCCATACTGATTCACTATTAAAACTTTAAACCAACGATCCATATTAATTTACTAATATAAATTCAACCAACGGTCTGAAAAATTAGCACATCTCCTCATGGAATAATATTGTACCCAAATACCCGAATGCACAATACTAGAGTGAATAGTAACTCATGAATAATAACTCGTGAATAGTAACTCATAAATAGTAACTCGTGAATAGTAACTCATGAATACTAACTCATGAATACTAACTCGTGAATAGTAACTCGTGAATACTAACTCATGAATACTAACTCGTGAATAGTAACTCGTGAATAGTAACTCGTGAATAGTAACTCGTGAATAGTAACTCATGAATAGTACTCCGACACAAAAAGTGTCCCGAATACCCGATTGAACAATATAACCTCCAGACATCAATTATCATCAGAATAGATGTCGATTTCTACTAACACAAATAATCCCAACACAATAAAGCTAACAAATTTCATCCTTAATCAACACGAGCTTATTCATCATTAATATTATAACTCACAATATTTAACAACCAGGTCGTTCCTAGGAAAGAGGGGGCTTTCCAATAAGGATTTCTCCCTATTGGCGCGCAATTAGGTGACCAAACCTCTCCTTGACAGAACTTCTAGACATTGTAAATATTGCAATTTAATAATATGAAAAACTTTGTCATCTCAATTATTGATTTAATAATATAACATATTGTGCAGATGACACTGTGATAATAATCGAATCAATAATATGAGAGATATGATGCAGCAATTACTGTAGCAATGATTGAGTTTAACTGAGTGACTTCTCACGTAAGCATCAATAATCAATCTGGTATTAGTGCTACTATGCAACCACGCCAGCGTATTATTGTACTTTTACTACCAGGTAGCTCAACAGTTTTAACAGTAACACTTCCGCCGTTATTTTTTTATAAAATATTTTTGTCATTTTTTCAATCCAACAATAATTCCGTTGCGGGGTCCACTAATGATTGTGTCGTCGTATGAATATTCCCCGACACAAAGAATATTCTCCGAAAAATTGAATATAATATAACAACTTGCATACTTTACAAAATTTATAAATACTACCCACAACTATAACATTATCTCAAATCCACACCATAATAAAAAAAAATATTTCGAGAAATTTAAATCTTTATTCGTAAAAATCTGGGGTCTCACAAAAATGCCGCCAAGAAGGAGACAACGAAATCAAGATTCTAATGTTAATCAACCGGAGGGAGGTCCAGTTAATCTAATGCAAGAGTTCGTTAATCTTTTAACGACCGCTTTTAATAGGACTGGGGCTAATGTACCCATAAATCCTGGGGTAGTACGAGCTACTACTTTTAAGGATTTCAAAAGTGTCGGTCCGTTGGAGTTCAAAGGAACTACGGACCCTATAGAAGCCCATACTTGGGTGAAAGAGATTGAGAAAGCATTTGTAATAACAAATGTTGATAAAGGTCAGAAGGTTGCCTTTGTAACCTATATGATGAAGGGTGAGGCCAATTTTCGATGGGAGGCAAACCAGGCTAGGGCCAGTATAGAAAATCTAACGTGGGTGAGGTTCAAGGAGATTTTATTCAAAAACTACTTTCCCACGAGTATGCAGGGAAGGATGGAAATGAGGTTTCTTGATTTAAAATAGGGGGATATGTTGATTCCCCAGTATGCTGCCATGTTTAATGAACTGACAAGATTTGCTCCACATCAAGTGGACACTGAAGTAAGAAAGTCTAGACGATTCGAGCAGGGCTTGAAACGCTGTCTCTATAGCCGAATTTCTGTGTTCCAAAGTACTTCCTTTGAAACCATATTAAAAAAGGCAATAATTGCCGAGGGTGGGAATGAGGCTCTCAGCCAGTACCACAAAGATAAGAAAAATAAGGGTAAAGTTTAGCGAGGAATGAAGACCGAGGGAGCCAGCGGTATTGGCGACGGTCAAAAGAGGAAGGGATTTAACTCTGGGAATACCGGAGTAAAACAAGGGGATTCTAACAGGAGGATGGAGGCCTATAAAACCTGTGGGAAGACTCATTTAGGAGTCTGTCTCAAGGGAAAGGCAGTATGTTATAATTGTGGACAGGAAGGGCATATTTTGCCTAACTGTCCAAATCCAAAGAAAAATCACGGATGTTTTGTTTGTGGATCTACTGACCACATAGCAAAGAACTACCCGAAGATGGGGACAGATGGAAATAAGGGCACTAATAGTTGTAAGTTGGCTATTAGTGGTCCAGCTCAGCTAGGTAGACCAATGGCCCGCACTTTTAATATGACGGTCCAAGATGCGGTGGCATCAGGGGATGTAGTTGCAGGTATTATCCCAATCAATAACATAAATGCTTACGTACTATTTTATTTGGGTGCTACTTGTTCGTTTATAGCATGTGATTTTGCTAGACGATTAGAATTACTTTATGAAAAGTTGCTTATACCTTTGATTATTAAGGTAGCAAACGAAGAGATAATTCCTGTCGAAGATATTCATAGGAATTATTACGTAGATATACGGGGTTGTAAATTATCGATAGATTTAATACCAATAAAGTCGGGAGAATTCGATGTAATTCTCGAAATGGATTGGTTGATTAATCATGGAGCAATTATAGATTTCCAAAAGAAATGTGTGAGCATTAGGATGTTGAGACAACCTCTTGTAATATTTTACGGTAATAAATCACTGGGACATTCGTGTTGCCTTACGATAACACAAACTATAAAACTTTTAAGGAAAGGGTGTGTAGGTTATCTATGTCATGTTGTTGACACCTAGCGAGTGGGAGCAACCATGGAACAAATACCTATAGTAAACGAATTCATGGATGTATTTCCAAGTGAATTACCGGGTTTACCATCGAATAGGGAGATCGAATTTGTAATAGACATTGTGCCAGGAGCGGCACCAGTCTCAAGGGCACTGTATCGTATGGCGCCTGTGGAAATGAAAGAGTTAATGGTTCAGTTACAGGAACTATTGGATAGGAAGTACATTCAACCAAGTGTTTCCCAAGTAGAAACACCCAGTATTGTTTGTCAAGAAGAAAAACGGATCGTTAAGGCTTTGTATTGACTATCGAGAGTTGAACAAGTTAATGATAAAGAATAAATACCCATTGCCCAGGATCGATGATCTCTTTGATCAATTGAAAGGGGCAAAGTATTTTTCTAAGATAGATTTGCAGACGGGGTATCACCAATTGAAGGTTAGGAAGGAGGACATACCAAAGACAGCATTCATGACTCGTTATGGTAATTATGAGTTTCTGGTAATGTTATTTGGGTTGACGAATGCACCAGCTGCATTTATGGATATGATAAACAGAGTGTTCAAACAATATTTGGACAAGTTCGTTATTGTATTTATTGATGATATTCTAGTCTATTCTAAGACGCCAAAAGATCATGCTGAACACTTAAGATTAGTGTTCGAGACACTAATAAAAGAGAAGTTATATGCGAAATTCACTAAATGTGAATTTTTGCTGGAGAAGGTACAATTTTTAGGTAATGTCATTGACCAAGAAGGGATTTCAGTGGATCCAGCGAAGGTAGAAGCAGTGATGAGCTGGGAACAACCGAAAATGCCGACTGAGGTGCAGAGTTTCCTAGGGTTAGCGGGATACTATCGAAGATTTATCCAAGATTTTTCGAAGATAGCTACTCCGTTGACTAACCTAACAAGGAAGACGGTGAAATACGTGTGGACGGATAAATGTGAAGACAATTTTCAAGAACTGGAGAAAAGATTAAGTGAAGCGCCTGTTTTGTCATTACCCGATGACACGGGAAATTTTGTAGTTAATAGCGATGCTTCGCATAGAGGACTTGGTTGTGTGCTCATGCAGCATGACAAGGTCATTGCGTATGCATCACGGCAGTTGAAGGATTATGAGAAAGTTTACCCTGCTCATGATCTAGAACTGGCCACGATAGTATTTGCCTTAAAGATATGGAGACATTATCTTTATGGGGAGAAATATGAGATATATACAGACCATAAGAGTCTTAAATATATCTTCGCACAGAAGGAGTTGAATATTAGACAGAGAAGATGGCTGGAGTTGATAAAGGATTACGATTGTGAAATCCTGTATCACCCTGGAAAAGCCAATGTAGTTGCAGACGCCTTAAGTAGGAAGGGTCGAGAAAAGTTGTCTATGTTAACGACTCAAAATGAGTTAATAACAAAGATGGCTAGGATGAAGATAGAATTGAAGATGCCAAGTGAATTGGGGCAGATACTTTTTACGACGGAGATGCAATCTACCATCGTAGAGAGAGTTACAGAGGTACAACTCAAAATTGATGAGTGTTACCAAGTGAAGAAGATGTTAGTAGATGAAAAGGATATTAAGTATAGTCTTGATAATGAGGGATTATTAAGATTTGAAGGAAGAATTTGGGTTCTGAATGGGACGAAATTAAAAGATCAAGTATTACAGAAAGCTCATAGTTCAAGGTACTCGATACATCCTGGTAGTACAAAGATGTATTAAGACCTTCGACAGAGTTTTTGGTGGCCGAACATGAAAAGAGAAATAGCGGAGTATGTGAGTAGGTTCTTGACTTGTCAAAAAGTTAAGGCCGAACATCAACGACCCAGTGGCTTGTTACAGTCATTGGACATTCTAGAATGGAAGTCGGAGTATATCACGATGGAATTCGTGGTGGGACTTCCGACAACGGCAAAAGGGTACGATTCGATTTGGGTAATAGTGGACTGGTTGACGAAATCGACTCACTTCTTACCAATTAGGGTCAAGTATAACTTAGACTAGTTAGCTAAACTTTATGTTAAGGAAATTATTTCCAGACATGGAGTACCAGTATCGATTGTGTCAGATCGTGATCCACGATTCACATCGAACTTTTGGAGAAGTTTGCAACAATAGTTGGGAACACAATTGAAGTTAAGTACAACGTATCATCCACAAATTGATGGGCAGAGCGAGAGGACAATTCAGACGTTAGAAGACATGTTGAGGTCTTGTGTAATGGATTTCAAGGGTAGTTGGGATGATCACCTACCACTTGTAGAGTTTGAATATAACAACAGTTATCATGCAAGCATAGGCATGCCGCCTTATGAAGCTATGTACGGAAGAAGGTGTAGAACACCATTGTATTGGGATGAAGTGGGAAAACACCGGATGCTAGGACCAAAATTGGTGCAGCAGACAGCGGATGTAATAAAGTTAATACGGATGCATCTTGTGACAGCTCAGGACAGATAGAAGAAATATGCGGACTCGCATAGATTAAATCGAGAGTTTGAAGTAGGCTCATATGTATTTTTAAAGGTATCTCCCTAGAAAGGAAAGATACGCTTTAGAAAGAAAGGAAAGTTAAGTCCAAGGTTTATAGGACCTTTTGAAGTATTAAAACGGGTGGGAAAGGTAGCCTATGTGATAGCATTACCTCCAGACCTAGAACGAATACATAACGTGTTTTATATATCTGTGTTACGTCCTTATAAGCCAGACTATAAGCATGTAATCGAGTATGAGCCAATTCATATCGAGAAGGACTTAACGTATGAAGAATTGCCTATTCAAATTATCGATAGGAAGGAGCAAGTTCTGCGGAACAAAGTAATACCTTCGGTAAAGGTATTATGGAAGAACTACGATGCCGAAGAAGCAACGTGGGAATTAGAAGAAAAGATGAAGAAAAATTTTCCTCAATTATTTGAGTAAAGTAAGACGAGATTCTGGGGACAGAATCCTTATAAGGGGGGAAGGATGTAACGACCGAGAAATTCGGATCTTATTGTAAAATAATTTTATTTAATTAAATAATAAATAAAATTATATTCTATGTGATATCAAGATGGTTGTTATTCTATAACCTAATAATGTTGAAATGTCGTAGTATTTTAGCTATGTGAAGGAATTAAAGTGTTTGAATTTCCAAGACGAAAATAAAAGTTTTTCGATAAATTTTTCGAAAAACACTATTCATCGATATTTGCTCGGGATTTATTTTAGAATTTTTGAGAAATACGTAATGATAGAATGTTAAAGTAAGATGGATTATGTAATAATAATCTAAGTATGGAAAACACAATATTTCGCTTGCGGACTTAAATTGAGAACGTTAAGGAAATAGAAGAATTAACGAGTTAGGTAATAATCGTATGATACGTGAGTATTGTACGAAGTAATGAATACGAGTATAATACGAAGTATTATACTAGTTTGTATGAAGGATGGTATATCGTATATAACGAAGTTGTATATGAATTAGAATACGAGAATGATAAGTCAACAATACGTATATGTATTGAGCAATGATATTGGACTTGTAAGATTGGTTAGGAATTTGTACAAGCCCAAGTGAATTAATTATGAGGCCCAACTATTGATTAATAAACAAGTTAGTGTTTGTTAATGCAAAGCCCAAAGGTTAAGTAAATCTAAGCCCAAGCTAGGATCCAATAAGTTGATTGACCCATGGAGCAAACCATGTTAATGTGTTTAATCTTGGTGATCAAGCATAATGTGTGATGACCAAGACTTAAGAGTAATGGCCAAGCAAAAGATAAGAGTTGTGATTAACAAGTAATGAATAGTAAGGAGGTGGCTTATGTAACATTCCAGAATTTTTATTGTTATATTAAATATTTATTGATATATTTAAGTATTTAATGGATGTGTTTATGGTTGAATTTGTAATTGTTCAAATTTGATTCGATTTGGTTAATTATTTGTTAAATAAATAATTAAGGAAATTAATTATTATATTCTAATTTAATTTAATTATTAAGTTAGAGAGTTTTGATTAATTGAATTATTATTCTTTTTATTTGAATTTGTAATTAAAAGGATGTGTTAGTTGATCAAATAAAGTTATAATTATATAGAAAATTATAATTTTGTGGTATTGATTTATGTGATGTAGTAATTTAATAAATTGTTATTAAGATTAATTTAATTTAGTAAATGTGTGACAAATAACCTTTTATAAAGTAGTTATTAAAATAACTTAAAGGAGTTTTAATTCATTTTTGCCAAACAATGCCTAATGCCTATTAAGTCTTTATTCTAATTGTGTTTTACCAAACAAGGTATAAGGGTTAATTAGTTATTTTTTGGGATTAGCCAAACAAGCCTTATGGCTTTTGGTTTTCAAAATTTAGATAACTGATATCAGTTATATGTTTTATTTATATTATATAATTAATATATATTATATCCTATATACGTTAGATTGTTAGTACGTAGTTAGAGTTAGGAAGAAAAGAGAAAAACTCAAAGGAAGAAGAAGAAGAAAAGAAGAAAAGAAGAAAGGAAGAAAGGCTAGGGATTTGGAGAGAAGAAGAGGCTTGAGAATCAAAAAGGGTTGGCCATCATCTTCTTCAATGTGTCATCTTACTCTTTGTTTAATTTTTAAAAGTTTAATTATCTCTTCCCAAATTCTCTGTAAAAATTCTTGTAAAAGGATAAATTATTGTTTTTATGTGGCTTATAATGATAAACTAATGATGTTAAACTATTTTCATAAGTTATGTATGATATGTATGTAATTTGTGAAGAAAAATACTTTTTATAGAGAGTTTATGTGAATGAATATGGGTTAATTTAAAGGTGGAATGGAGGGCTAATTAGTTGTGTAGTTGATAAATTGGCTATTTAAATTTATAGAGTATGTATAAATATTGATAAAGATGCTTTGAATTAATTGTTTTGGTTGAAAAACAAAATCACATTATTGATTTTCATCAAAAATATCAAAAAGTGAATTTTTATCAAAAATAGTGAAATTGGATGTTTTAAACTAGTTGTTTATGTTGTTGTATGGGTAGAATCATGTTAGGAGTTCTTGAATTATGTTTACATGAAGTCTTTATATGAATTACATATGAATTAGACTGTTAGATACGAGCTTGTAGGCCAAAATTGGCTTTTTCTTATGCTATTGCTAAAGTCGCCATCGAAGGCTGCATTTGGAGCCACAACCCAAACCAATGATTCAATTTTCGCGCCCTTGATCTTTATGCAGTAGTATAAATGTGGCGTCATGAATATCATCACTGCATGTGCTTGATGCAAACCACAATATAAAGCCGTAGGCGCTTGCAACCATGAAAGTTAAGCGTAATGGCTTTGACAAAGTGTTAATTTTGTACTCAAATGTGATGAAATTTTTATGTGATGATAGTAGGACTGTAAAATGTTGATGTTAGTATTTCTATACTATGAATAAGTATGTTATTAACAATTAACTTATGTTATAACTTGATTATATGATTAAATAATCAAACCTATATGATGTATAGTTAGTTGAATTTGTAAAGTAATAGTGACTAACTATGTCATGATGATATATATATATATATATATATATATGTACATATAGGGTATTGTGATCCGAATTGATTCGGTTTAGCCTACGAGCAAGGCAAGTTCTCTAATCTATTTTCTTATTGAAGCAATTATTGTTTCCAATTCGATTACCTTATAAATGATGCAAGTTTTCTAATTATTTATCTTGTTGAACTATTTATTGTTTCAATTCGATTACCTTATAAATGATGAAAGCTTTCTAAACTTTGGTTTGATGTTGACAAGTTATTCTTGTATTTAACATGTTGTTTAGCATGCACAACTATTTATACTAATGTCGAACAATTTTATCGTTCAAACTACTATGCATGCTTAGTACTCAATTCTAATTAACCTTGACTTAATATTGTTCAAGCAAGGCATGTTATAGTTATTCAAAGTATATGCTATTAGATTATTCCTAAAGCATGATTTAGTTTACCATGTCGATTCAATTTCGAGTATTCTATAATATGATGTTATTAGTATTAATTCAACTAGTCCTCTAGTTGATGATCATTGAACTTCAAATTACCCTTGAAAGCTTATCCAAACCAAACTCTCTTTGGTGCAGACTTGTACTCCAAATATTAAGATGAACAACCCTATTATTATTAGGGGATAACTTACGCGTAGCGTTAAATGTTTGTGCACAATACATGGTACGAAGGGCTAATCCCCCTAAGTACGAGGAGTCCTTATAGTCTTATGACTGTTAAAGTTGGAGTTGAAAGATTACTCGCAACTGTGGATATAGTTCATGGTCTTATGACCCTCAGTTATATTTATTGCACATTTTGGATTTCATTTCTTGATTATCATTGTTAGAGTACCATTCAGTCTTGATGAGCCTACCATGGGCAGTTATTATTATTATACTCTTGTCGATTCCTTATTGTTTCAAGTGAGCATTGTTTGCTCACTCTTGCTTATATAACTCTTACAGTTAAAGACGAAAAGCCTGATGTACCTAGCACCAATAAGGGAAAAGGAAAGATGAGCAAGTTTTGAAGACTTGTAATTTGATATTTGATTTTTAGATTTTAATTGAATGGTTGTAATGAAGTTTATTTTAATTCCGCATTTGAATGATTGTATTTAAAGGTTAGACAACCTGGGAGATTTTATTATGTAACCCTTTAATGGGAAAGATTTTATTTATCCAATTTTATTGTGATTGGGTAGTTAGATATGAATGTTTGAATAAGTGAACACCAAACCCTGTGGTAATGAAGTACCTGGGTTTGGGGGTGTCATAGCTTAAGGAGGTGGGATTGTGTTTTGACTACTTTATAAGAACTTCAAAGGGTAAGACTTCTTTTCCATTTATCTTTATCTCTACCATGATAGGCTGATAAGAAAAAGATGGAGTAAGGAACATGAATGTTAAGAAGCAAGAAGAATGAATAATCAATCAACTTGTATAAGTTATGAACTTATGAAGAAGTTATATGAACTTAATATGAGTTTATCTTAAGAAGTATTATGAAAGTGAAGAACTTGTATGAATATGTATCATGTATACAAGAATGATATTATATGTTGAGAACATGTAAGTATGGTGATTAAAAAGACCATAACTTTCATAAGTTATGAATAATGAAGCTATAAGTAGTTTATACTTTAATAAGTTATAAGCTCATGAAAGAATAAGTCAAAATCCAACATAAAAATAAATTGTTGTAGTAAGTATGTTGAGATGTTCATATGATGAATTGAATTCATTTGAAGTAATGAACAAATCATAAGTAATGAGGATTTGCCGGAAATTGCACGATTAGACGATAATCGTCGAATTGTGAAATTCTCGGAATAGAAGTCAAATTTTGTGTTTGAACTCGAAAACGTTGGTTTTGATGGAGACAAGTTAATTTGGCCTTTTAGATTTGTGAACCCTAAAATGATCGAATTCCATCTTAGAACGAAGAAACGAGCATTGAATGTTCACGAATGTTTATCGTTTTCGTTAAAAATGAACCAATAGGTGAATTTTTAGCAAACGTAGTCAAATAGATAAAGTTCTTGCAGGAACGCGTAGAGTATGTAATTTGTGAACCGTAGGCTTTTGAACGAGCCAATTCAGACTTATAATGAAGAAGTTATGAGCCCGGGAAATTCGCAAAGTTGAAAAACTGTCCAAACTATTTGGTGCACAGATTTGGTGTTGTGGCCGCCATTTCAGACTCAATTTGTCACGCGTCAGTGGCGTGAGACATAAATCGAGCATCTTTTGGAAAGTGGCGCGTGAAGACGGTCCATCGAGTAAGGACTCGCATACGGTAGCTATGTCCGGACGTTACTATCTCTAACTCACGCCATGCACATGAGAGATGTAAGCTTATATTTGCGCGTATAACGCCATGATCCTTGATCAAAGATAGTAAAGAATAAAAATGAGTACAAAGAAAGGAATGGGATTAATTCGAATCGAACTTACTTTAAAGAAACTTGAAGTAACATTGTTAAAACTTTGTTAAACTGTAAGGATAATATATAAAGGTTGTTGATAACCTATTCAAATATGAATGCAAGTAGGATGACAAGCCAGAATTGATGGTAAACAAATCTATTATGTGATTAGATTGAGATGAAGGGTAAGATATAGTCATATACATACTTGATTATATATTACCTAATATATGATGTTATGTAATCATGTATTGTAGAGACTTGAAAGACTCGAACATAAAGTAATTATACTGTAGAAGACGCTAAAGGCAAATATTCTAACCCTTGTCTTACGCATGAATTATTCATGCGTAAGACAAGGGTTAAAGCCAATTCATGTATCCTTACGCATGAATTAAGGTATGATGAAGTTAAAGCCAATTCTTCGGCTAGACTTAAATGCATTTGGTGGATTATTGATAATCTATCCAACTGTTATTAAATGTTGTTATCTTTTGTCAACTACTTGATATGGTTTTCAAAAGAAGACTGAGTATGATAAACAAAAGTTTTGTCGTCATACGACAGTCACATGAGGTTGCCACAAATTAAACGTAAATACGCTTAATGAATGTAGTGTTGATCAACATAGAGTACAATATGCCGATCACCTAGAAGTGCTCGTAAGTAATATCGGACTTACGGACTTAGTACCGGGTTGTCCTTTTCAAAGAAAGAATGAAATACTCAAGGTCTTGGACCGGAGTTAGTGTTTTACTGAATATTGTTATTATTGTAAAACATTTGGAAAGAAAGATAAAGTGGTATTTTGAATCATCAATAGTACTTTATAACAATTGTTCAGTTATTGAAGATATGCGATTCTTATATGTCAAGCATGTTGTTTATTGAAATTGTCATACTTGCTGAGCTAGTTATGCTCACTCTTTCTTGAACTATATGAATGCAGCTAAGATTGAACGTCCCGAAGGATCGAATAAGGATAAAGGAAAAGCTAAGGCAGATCGTTAAGTTGTCTATGTAATAGTATAGGTTTAATGTTATAATGTAGTTGATATTATGACACAGAACTTTTGTAATGTGTTTAGAACTTGGGGAAATGTAAATATTATTTTGATTATATAGAAGAGATATTCATTCTTTTGAGGCTTTTCAATTGGATGAATGTATGAATGTTAGTACAGTATAGCACCATCTGTCGGGTTGGAAGAAACCCGGATTTGGGGGCGCTACAGGGCTATTTATTATGAATTATTGAAGTTTCAGAATAATTAATTTTTAGAATTTTAAATATTTTTTTAAGAAAAACATTTTTTCTAGAAGGTGGGCCTCACAATTGCCCTTTTGTATGTGGTAAATGCTGCAATTTGAATTCAAAGTGGGCGTAGAAATTTTTTATAAATAATAATATTTTATTAAATTTTCTACTTTTGTGTTCCAAGTATTTTTCTATAAATAGGGTGCTTAGGTTAGAAATAAAAATCACACTAGAATCTGAATTTTTCTCTCTCTATAATATCGAGCGTATTTTTGTGAGTATTTAGATACTTTGAGTGTTGATATACGGTGCAAGTTTCCTTCAGTATTATATCCGATATTCCAGTCAGAAGTACTGTTCTTTTGAGGTAAGGGATGTTATTTTTTTCGTAAATGATATTATTTCGTTTAATATCATTACACCGAAATATTGGTATGAATTTTATTATGAAATTTTTACCTTTTCATTTCGAGGTTACTATTCACGTATACGACATTATTCACGTATACAGCACTATTCACGAATACGGCACTATTCAAGAGTACTATTCAATAAGTATGATCTTTCTTGTGAAATTTTTACCTTTTCGTGTCGGGCTTACTATTCACGTATACGACACTATTCATGTATACGACACTATTCACAGAAAAATTAAATTTTCTTTTCGTTGTCCAAGTTGTCTATTATGGTTCCTATCTTTGATTGGATCTATGTTTTGATCTTTATTCTTGAATTGTGCTCTACAATTGATTATTATGGAGTATTTTTGAACTTGGATAAACTAACGTACGAATCCCTAATATTTGTCCTATTATCTCTCTCACTAAGTTTTCTTGAAAATATTTTTATCATCCTCAGTCCTAAATGATGATATAATTGAATATCTTTTGCATGTAGTGTAAAGATGAATGTTTACATGATGAATATCTTTGGCCCGTAGTGCAAAGATGGACAGTTGTTAAGATGAACATGACCAACTGGGGATACAAATGAATATCTTGGGCCCGTAGTGCAAAGATGAATATTTGATTTATGATGTATATTGATTGATGTTACAGAGATAAAATATTGATGTTGGATTTTTAAATCATAGAAGATAGTAGACTTCATTCTCTACTTAACTCTTCTAATGAATTATTGTTTTCGCTGCAGTTGTTGATCTATAACTTGTTGTCTATTATATTCTATCAGATTTTTCCCTGTTGAGGACTAAGGATAATTTGTTATACATTATCTTAGTCATAACATTCTTTACTGGGCTAGTTGAGCTCATCCTTTTCCTTTTTGTTCCATTTTTCATCTCAGGAGGCGAGAATATAGCGGGAACTAGTCGGGGTGTGGAGTGATGGTTCAAGATAGTTTTTATAGCAGTCCTCACTATTTTATAAAATAGTATATCAATAATTGTAATGAGGACTTTATTTGAGTTTGGATATTGTCTAGAAGATAACATCTGTATTAAAACTCATAGTATATGTGTTGTCGTATTTTGCACGACAATTGTAATAATAAAGTTTGTAGTTGTTTTCTGTACCATGTATTTGGCAACTCAGAATGGGTTAGGTGGATTGGACCTATTTTGGAGGCGTCACAGTTGGTATCAAAGCTTAGGGATATGGTCTCTGACGGAGATCGAGGAATAAAACTAGGAGGGGAGAGACGAGTAAATCCTTCGCTAGTGTGTCCTACCTAAGCTTATTTGTTATTTAATTAGTCGGTCAGAATATAGGGATAATATGTGGCATGTCAATTAACCATTATTTTATTGCAGTATTTGAGAATGGCATCTAAAAATTTTGAGATGAGCAATGGAGCAAAATAATATGACCATGTCGCAGTACGAAGCTACATTTGCTGAGCTATCCTGGTTTGTATCTCATTTAGTAGATAACGAGGAGAGAATGATGTGAATGTTTCTTAGAGATTTGAAACCCGAAATACGTCAATACCTCATTTCTCACAAACTGTGTTTGTATTCAGATTTAGTGAATAGGGCTCAGTTATTGGAGCGGGATTATAAGTCAGCCCAACCAAAAGATAACGACCAACAACATGATAATAATCGTACCAGTGACTACTGTCATCGGAACAATGATAACTATAGTGGGGGGAATTATCATGCCAGAAATTGTAACCACTTCGATGGTAATCATGGTCAAGATAATAGAAGAAACATTATGTGCTATTTGATTGATAAACATTATGGTCAAGATAATCATGGTAACCACTTCGATGGTAAATGGTAACCACTTCGATGGTAATCACGATAAAGGTTATGGGTTATTTGATTAATAAAGTTCAATGGTATCGAAGGAGATTGATTTATTATTTAACTAGATGCTCTTGAACCATGTTTAGGTTCTAATAGATGTACATGATAGTAGTTTATAATGTGTAATACATGTTGCATTATAAATTTGTATTATGTGATACATAGAGAAATTTGAATTGAGATATAAATATTTATACAGTAATTCGAATAGAGTGAATCATATAATAATTTGATTCAGGGATTTGTAAATGATTCGAGTTAAGATATTAATAAAAGATTTATTTTTCAAAGGAGATTGAAAAAGTTTAAATTTTTCCTCATGTTAGTATAACATCGAATGTGATGTAAAACAGTAATAATAAATGACCAAGATTAGAAACTTATAAAAGTTTGGGGTCATTACATAGATCCTGGAAATGGAAAGAGTTTATGTTCTAAACCATAATAAGCAAGGTTATATTCATTTAAGTTATGAATAAAAGATATAATTGTTTGACGATAGTAGTATCGTGGCGGATCAGATTCGAGGTTCGAAGGGACCTGAATTTGGGGGCGTCACAGGTTGGTATCAAAGTTGTAGGTTATAAACTTAGGTAAGTGTACCTTAGGCTATAACCTGAGATTGAAAGAAAGATAAAGATTAAAATATATATAAGTGAAGATTCAAAGAAGAATCTTGAAGTATCTAAGAGAATGAGAATTCAGGAGTTTCTTAACTCCGGTAATAAAAATGTTAAGGTGGTGTCTATATGATGCAAATGAACTCGAGTGGAGTTTTGGTGATAATAGGTAAAGAACCCTAAGGTAAATTGATGATCACGACGTGATCAGAATGAGCTATGAGGTGATAAATAGTCTGTAACGACTAAGTGCGTATAACTTGATGCTATAAGAGAATGTACTGTGAAATGGTACGATATGAACTCATGAAGAGTTATATGTGATGAGATACGAAGAATTCTTATAAAGTAAAGTGTAAGATTGAGTTAAGTGGGATTTTAATTGAGGATCCATGTCAGCAGTTGAGTTGTATGATTCCTTGTTATGGGCGGGGAAATTGTACTTGGTGTAAAAACCACTTAGTTCTGGCACTGATAATCATTGAAATGTTTGTGTCGCGCTATTTGCTATATACATGTTGAGAAGGTGATTCTTTTCTCATGTGTATAACAGATAGATAGGTTATAGTTAGAGAATATAAGGTTAAGTTGCCAGTTCTTAAAACTCATACATATGGTATGTTCATGACTCATAATTACATGAAATATTTTTGAACCCCTCAGTGAATGGATGCCTATGGTCTGACTAGGGTAAGTTCTTAAACTTATATGATTATAACAAGTTCCTGGATTTCCAAAGTGTGGTAAGTTTGATGAACTTAATCGGGTATATATATGTTATAAATTTAGAAGTTTGGTATTATGAGCATTGATGGTGTTAGAGATTGATAGAATGAAGCAAGGAAGTAAAGTTGATGGAGAAACATGGATTTTCTAAATCTTTTAGCTTTGCTAGATTTTCAAAATTTAATGACTTCGTGCTGATGTTTGCATTTCTGTTTTCTTGAAAAACTTTGGATCATGTGATTGAACCAATAATGTTTTAAAAACAATATCGTTATCCATATGTCTATGATAATTTTTTCAGCTAGGACAAAATGATTTGAAAATTTTCAAAATGAATTTCTGACCATTTAAAAGATTCCAAATCATGCTGAGGGGTCACAAGACCTTGAACTACGTCCACGGTTATAAGTACTCTTTCAACTTAAACCTTAACAGTCGTTAGACTATAGGGACTCCCGTACTTAGGGTGTTAAGCCCTTCGTACGATGTATTATGCACAAACATCTAAACGCATCGCATAAAAATAATTCCTCCATAATAGGGTTGTTCTTCTAAGTTTTTAGAGATGTAACTGAGGGTCACAAGACCATGAACTATGTCCACGGTTACAAGTAATCTTTCAACTTTAACCTTAACAGTAATACTGTAGGGACTCCCCGTACTTAGGGTGATCAACCCTTCGTACCATGTCTTATGCACAAACATCTAAACGCCTTCGTGTAATCCCCTATAAAAGGGTTGTTCATCTCAGCTTTGCAACATCTGAATCTGCACCAAAATAATTTGGTTTGGCATAATTTCTTAAGAAACGCTTGAATTTCATGAACATCTTTTAAATAGCATAGACTTCTACAACAATTCGGACATCAATATATATATATATATATATTCTCATATCTTAAAGAAATCTCAAAAATCTTTTTATAGCGTCATGATTATGACGTTGTCATACTACATCTCACCATAATGGGCTGACATTATAGGATCACATCCAACACCAGGTTCCATTGCATTGATGACTCCATTGTTTATCATATTACCCGATACATATAGTTAAAATATATTTTGAAAATTTAAAAATCATTTTTTTTATCTAGCAGAAATAAACAGCATAGATACGCGAATAACATCACTATTTTGAAAATTCTTTGGTTCACTATTGTGATCCAACATTTTAAAAAAAAATCAAAAGTACAACCATCGGCACGAAGTAAATAAATCTCGAAATTCTAGCATAGCTAGTAGATTTAGAATATCTAATTTTCTCCATCAATTTCCATCTTTACTTCATTACCTCATTACTAACTAATTCTTTTTATTTCTAGCACAACCAATACTCTTATTGTAAATATTCTTGTATTTCAACTTATAATCTTCCTATACCCCCAGTATAGCTCATCAAACTTACTACACATTGGAAGTTCAGGAACTTGCCACAATAATATGAGTTTATGAACTTATCCTAGTCAAACCATGGGCGTCCATTCGCTGAGGGGTTCAAAACATACCATATTATTATGAGTCACGAACTTACCATATGTATTAGTTTTAAGAACCGCACCTAATCCTAATAATATCTATCTAATCTTAATAGTTTCTAACTATCAAATATACATATGTAATCACCTTTTTGCCACATATACATTGATAGCGCGACACCAACATTCTAATGATTATCAATGTGATAAACTGAGTGCAAGCACAAAATCTCTGCCTATACAAAGGTTTGTACAACTCAGCCATCACATGAGTCCTCAGTTGAAATCCCACCTAACATTACCTTACTCTTAACTTATTCTTAACTTGCCCTTTACTCGATATGAATTCCTCGTATCACATTATCTATAACTCCTCGTTAGTTTATCTCGTACTATATCATAGTACATTATCTTCATAGCATCAAGCTATAATTATTCACACATTACAAACCATCTTTCTCTTATAACTTAAATAGATCGCGCCGTGAACTTATTATATAATCATCTCCCTTAAAATTCTTTTCTTAACTCGTGATCGTTTTGTTTTACGATCTTTTTTCTCTCCTTTTTCATCATTTACGATTTCATTTATGCTTTTTATCTTACAGACTTTGTCTATTCATCGTTATTCATTATCTTGGCTATTCGAGATAGGCAACTCCCATTTCTTATCTTTATATCTCTTCAAGATTCTTCTTTGAATTCTCTTGTTTATATAACAATTCTTCCTTTAAGAATTTCTAACTTCATTTACATTGTTCAACATTTCATTCGAGTTCCACATTTTCATCATATGTATCCATTTTCTATACTCGGTACACATCGAGTCTCTAATAGTTTTAATATGGTACGCTGAGTTGTTTCCCTCAAACAACCAACAAACTAAGTTACGAGTTGTTAGTTCGTATATACCTCCGCTCTATGAAGGAATCATTTAGCCCAGATAACATACATCAACTATTAAAGAGTACAACTGTACCATACATAAATATAACTTTTTATTCTTAACTTCTTTATCATTCGCTTCTTATAAACATTGTCTATTTATTATCACCTTACATCTTTATTATTGGAGTTGGGTAACCCCACTTTCATATTCCTTATAACTCTGCGAGATTCTTCTTTGAATCCTTTCACGCATGTTTTAATCCCTTCTTTATAATTTTCTTAAATTACTTCTTATTGTTCAAACTCTATCTGAGCTTATGCTTTCATTATCTTCACCTCCCGTCTCTAAGGTTATAGCCTAAGGTACTCTTACCTGAGGTTTCTAACCTATCAGCTTTGATACCAACTGTAACAACTCCAAAATTCATGCAATTCGATTATCGACTTCGGTCGTTAATAACGCATTTAACTTCTGATTTTCTATCATAATTCAATTTTAAGCTTAATAAAATGCGGAATAATTTAAACTTTTCTACCTTCTTACTTTAATTCTCTGAATCAAACCCTTTATCAATTACATGTCTTTGAATCAAGTTATTTTATGATTCGCTTCATAAAAGTTATTATATAGAATCTTACATTTTAATCTGATAATTCTTTACATAACAGATAACTCAAACTCAACAGTTTATCATTACATAATCATTGTAACTTATCAAGTACATTTCTCAAAACTTTTATCTTTACCTACCTTTAAACCATGCTTAGCTTATTACTCACCTTATCAGAGTTAATAAATAAAACTTACATCCAGGTTCAATACCCTTTCATACAACAAACAAAACTTAAACTTCACAACTCAACATCTATTAAACATCATACATTGTTTGGAACCTTAAACATGGTTCAAATAATTATAACTCAGCTAAAGTGTATAAATATTCAAGTATCACATCTGATTCATGTTTTTCAAGTAGCACATAACTTTACCTTGAATCTTTAACATGCAAAAGTGGTTATTTGCAAGGTTGAGCTCGATAGCCCAGTAAAATCTAACAGTTTTCATACATCACATAGCACATAATAACATGCTCAACATATATCTCATAAACATTGGACTAACATAACAAACATGTTGCATTTCATATAACAGGTATAAAGATTAAGTTCCTTACTCAATTAACATTCATTATTCAATAAACGTAGTCATAAATTGACTTTAACGTTTCATACTGTCAATATATTTAGAACACATGATTCTCTTTGCAATAAATATTTAAAATAGTTCATCATCAAGTTCACATAACAAATACGAACTGAAAGACTTGCCTTGATCGTTGTTTACCAATAACATTTTAACAGCTTACAGTTATTTGCACTTCACGTGCCCTACACAATTATATAATCATACACATCAACTATTAGTCACATAGAAACGCATAATGGTTGTAATGTAAACTTTAATCTACATCTTATAACCCTTTCTATTAATCAATACGCAATGTTCAATTTGATTGTGTTAACTTTAGACTTATAACTCACTATATTTCTTCTTAGTCAAACTCGAAGTTCATTCAAGTGTTTAAGTCTTTCTAGGAATCATTATTGGTTTTATATTAACCCCATTTCATATCTTATAATATTCATTTCATTTGACTGAATACACTTTTTACGTTAATTAACACTTATCACGACGTTTCGACGTTTATTCGTCACACTCCCGATTTGTCTCTATTGTGTATGCTTACTATGCTTATACAACATATCTAATACATTATTTATTAATGTTAAGCATCATTATATTTACTAACATTTATGTTTTATAACTTAGACCAATATCTTTTATCGTCAGAAGCATTACACATGCATACGTTCATGCCCGACGCCCTCCGATTGCCCCCGAAAACACAATAGTCCTAAAGATGACCATTTTGACCACTATTCCTGATATCAAATTGAAAAACTTAAAGACCAAAAGTTGTAAGTCTACTCGTTCTCGTTCCGAATCATTGTGAATCACCTCAATCAGAGTTCGTATGAAAACGTTATGCTAGTTTTAGTAAAACATGTCTGGTCTATTTTTTTTTCAAAATTTGGCTAGATAGACTACCCCCCCCCCGGCTAGGACGGGGGTTTTTGTACTAGGGGGGCCCGCCGGGGCGGGGGTCCCTTCTATTTTTTTTTATTTTTGATCTAGAACACTACAAAAAGCCAAATTAGGCCTAGAAACTCCTTTCTAACAACCATACCAACCTACCCAAGGTGTAATATGTTTACAGAAACATAAACTAATATTTCTAACACGTTTCTAACCACATAAACAACCTAAACATCAAAGATTACAACCTTTAATTACACTATTTCTCTTATTTCCTCTTCTTTTGACATTCATAGTGAAATTCTTCACTGTGAATTTGTTTTACATCCGTTTTGACTCGTTCAACTTGGGTTGTAAAATCCACCACATTAACGCAATAATTATGCACAAATTATAAAATTATTTATCATCAATTTATTTAATATCATCATACTTAAATAAATTATTCCATAATAATTTTCATTGAATATTTATTTTAATCCATAAATATTTCAACTAAAATACTTATTTTACTTGACAAATATTTTAATTATTTACGATCTCACAATCGTAACATATTAACATATTACATTTATATGTAACATACATTACACTTTCATAGCATAATAAGAATTTTGTTTATTAAATTCTTATTTTAATAATTTTCAAAAATTCGGGTTGTCACAGAGAAAATAGAAGAAGAAGAAGAATGGTGGAAAACGAAATGAAGATTAAGATATAATGTTGGTGAAATGAAATGGAATGCTAATATCCCCCATGTTTCTTTTGCCCCTTGGACAAAAGGGTTAGCCTTATCCCTTCCTAATCATGCCTAAACATGTAATTAAGGATGCTAATTTGATTTGCCACCAATGAGAGCATGACACACTTGTCCTTGTGTGTAAGAGTTTCTACTTAAGGAACTTGATTTGCTTAATCTTTTTTCCCTAAAAGGCTAATATGGCTGGTCACCTATATGCCCAATAACCCTTCCATTTTTCTTTTATTTTAATGCACAAATTAGATTTACCAAAGGTCTAAAATACCCTTAATCAAGTGTGTCAGGAATAAACATGTGAATGATATTCCTATTTATATATGATTTGATTATGATATATATGTGAATGAATATGCAAGTATGCTTGCATTAAGAAAAGCTGTAAAGTCCTATGATAGATTCTAGAAACATATGTACAAGGACTTAGAATGAATTGATCAAATATGTTAGGTTGATCCTACATAAGCAAAACAGCTTTGTAAGTCCTTAAAAAGAAATGATGTATAAGGACTATAAACATAGAAAGATCAAACATGTTAGGTTGATCTTATGATGTAATAGATAGGCTTGTCTAATCGTCGAGCACTGCACCAGAAATCGTAGTCTGCCAGAAGAGTCAAGGATAACTCGAGAGCTATCGAGGCAGAATCGTAGTCTGCAAGATAGTAGATCTCGGAGTTCGTAGACTTCTAGAAGAGATGACGAAGGATCGTAGTGTGTCGAGTAAAGCTTCCTTGGAGCCGTAGTCTGTCGAGGAAGTCATGTTCAGAATCATAGAGACAGCCTGCCTACGAGCCGACGGATCATCTGCCGAAGTCATGTCAAGAATCGTAGACTACACTCGGAGTCGTAGAGTCTACTAACAGTCAAGTCAAGGATCGTAGACTACACTCAGAGTCGTAGAATCTACTGATCGTATCAAAGGCAGAGATCGTAGTCGAGCAAGATCGGATGAGGACAACAAGCATAATGATAGAAATCGTAGTGTCAAGATCTCGATCTCCTGAGTCGAGTGTGTCTCGCACAAACCCAAAGTCGAATCAGAGTGAGAGCTAAGACCTCAACAGATGTACTCACAAAGTCAAGGTAGAATCGTAGAGCAAACACGATTCTCAACTATTGAGCACTCCCAGAATATCCAAAGGTATGAAGTCTCTGGTTGGTACTCCCAGAATATCCAAAGGTACTCCTAGAGAGCACTCAACGAATATCATGCAAGCTATTAGAAGATCTAAGCATCAACCCAATCAACATCCAGATTGAGTTATGAAGCCATTCAAGATGAAGTCTTCCATAAGATGATCATAAGAAGACTTCAGTAGCTGACAAAGGAAAGTTATCTTGTGCAGTAGCTATCAATAGAAAGATGTCAACGATGTTGGAAGTAACCAGGATCGTAGTGTTTGCCAAACAAAGAAGGAACTGATGTAGTATACATAGAGATACTGGTCAGACTCTGAAGAATAAGGCTAAAGTGATTAAGCATTGGGTCAGTCCATTGATGATAATTGAATGGGAGATCTCAAGGAGAAAACGAGCTGGACACGCCACAAATCTGAAGTTTCTTGTTATTCAGAAGGGACCAGAACAAAGAGTCAAGCCATCAGTATCTGAGAGCAGTCGAGGCAAACAAAAGTGTTGAAGCACTTCATAAAAGAAGGAAGAGTTGTTCTTTGCTAGAGATCAATTGAACACTCTTCAAGATCATAATTCTGACTCTACATGTCAACGAGCATCAGTTAATAAGACACTACGATCAGGTCCGAGAGGAAATGCATCAGAATCGTTGAGTTCGAACAACTAAGGATTGAAGCATTGGCAACAGTTCAATCTGAAGGTTGGCATTTGGACAAAAGCTTATTGAGAGCATCGATGCAAGGACAACCTCTGATCAAGAAATCAGAAGGAGGAAATAAAGTCATTGACCTTCCCGAGACATCAGAGTAATATATCTGACGGGGAAGGTGAAACAGTAGACTGCAGTGTCAGGAAGTCAGAAAAAGATGTCATGTCACATCTGCAGTCTGCACCAAATAACTCGAGATCTAAGAAGTAATTTGAATAGCTTTCAACGGCTTCCTTCCAACGGGAAGATTGGAAATGTAACGCCCGAGAAAATCAGATTTTTATGATAATTAAATTTTTATTTGATTATGTGAATTAAATGAATTTAATTGATTTATTTTGTGAGTAAGCTAAGGTCATTCTATGACCTAGAGTGTACTAATATGGTTAGTAATCTGGCTATGTGATATATTTAATTGTTTAGAATTTCCAAGACGAAAATAAATGTTTTCTGAGAAATTTCCGCAAAAACACTATTCATTCGTTTCTGCTCGGGGAATTATTTTGAAATTTTGAGAAACGCATAATGATAGAGAAATAAGATGAGATGAAATATCTAATAATATTTCATTTATGGCAAACGAAGTTTTCGCCTGCGGACTTAAAACCTAAGGGTTGAGTATAATGATTTTAGAAGGAAATGAGACGCGTAGAAGGAATTGCGATATTGATAAAGTGTGTGTTATACAAGTATGATACTATTTTGTATCTATGTATAATATGATGAGTAAATACGAAGTACAATTCGATTATCATACGAGTATTATACGAAAAGAATACATAAATTATACGTGTCGAATACGAGTAGTATTATGGAATTAAGTTAAGACTTAAAGTGATCCAGTTAGAGTTGGATTATGCCAAGTCCAAGTAATTGTATATGTAAGCCCAATGCATTAAGTGGTTAAGCCCAAACTAAAGCCCAATGTTAGAATAATTAAGCCCGATTCAAGAAAACCGAACCGTGGATCGAATCGGTGGATCACCGAATGGGTAAAACCCATGGGGCAACCCATGGGGATGACCCATGGGCATGGTGGGCCGACCACTTGGGGTGCAAGCCAAGAAAACTACTTGATCACCAAGTATTTTACTTGGTGACAAAGTGAGGAGTAGTAAGGAGGTGGGGGATAAAGACCTTTTTGCCCTCCATTTCAATTGTCTATAAATTGAAGGCAAGTGTGGTTTATTTTTAGTTTTCCAAGAGTATTCAACATATATTTTGAGAGAGAGAAAGAGCTAGACTCAATCAAACAATCTACTTTGAAGTTTTGCTTTAGAGTTTTTCAAGAACACCAGGAATTCCTTAAGGTAATACTCCTTAATAGTATTTCCATCTCTTTTGATTTCTTTAAGTATGAAGAATCATAAATGCATGGTGTATGTCTATTATGGTGGAATATGGATGACTTGTTATAGATACAATCTTTATAAGTCATGAAGTCATAGAAATTATAAGGGTTGATGTACGTTTAAATCATGAAAATATTGATTGTTGATAAACAATTAAACTCCACCAATACTTAAATATGTGCATCTTGCTTGGTTAGGATGTAGATATGAAATCAATGCAACATTCTATGTGATTTGGCATATAGTACATTAGTAACGAAGTTATGGTGAATTTCACAGAAATAGACGTTAAACGTCAAAAACGTAGAAATTCTGGATTGGTAATCGAAAGTTGCCGTGAGAGTTGAAAACGTTATTTTTCAATGTCAACACGTGAGATAGGGTGTTTAAGAGTCGTGGACTCAATAATCGTTGGATTCAGACTTAAAACAAAGAAAACGAGTATTGAACGCTCATTAACGTTATAAACGCTTAAAAATGAACTTAATAGTGAATTTTGAGTTAACAGATTCGAAAGTGTAGAATTCTTATATGAACGCATAGAGTATGTCATTTATGACATGTAGGCATTTTGAACGGACCAAATCGGACTTATAACGAAGAAGTAATGAATCCGAAAAACTCACCAAAAATTTCATTTTTCAAAGTTTTCTAAGATCGAGGTTCAGCGCCAGTAGCGCATGATTAAAAGCTTTTAAAGTGCTGCTATTAGAAGACTGCAAGAGCGATGTCGATTACTTCTATCGGAAAGTGGCAATCAAGCGCCACTAGTATGAAGGAGTCTCGCCGCAGCACGAGACCCGAGCTTAGAATCAGTAAACCTAGCCGTAGCGCCAGATTGTATATAGGGAAGTCAGTCAGCAGTCACGGAAAGCAGTAGTCTTTGTTAGATAACTTAGGTTTGAACATCAAATGTTCAGAGACCTATAGGAGTTAAGTTTACACACTTAATAAGTGTACTAAAACTATTCTTATGTTACATATACTAAGGTATATGATAATGAAACTTAGGAATTGAATGCATGTTATTAATTTATGAATGAAGAACACAAAGTGTTATTAATGAACCATAATCAGTAAACAACATTGTTACTTTGCTAATGATGATAGAGTCCGATTAATAACGTAAGTTTGTTAATAAGCCGGGATGAAGGGTAATAAGTCGAATTGACTTTATTAATGAAATAAGTTAACAAAGACATAGAAGAGAAAGAAGTTGGTAGAAACAATGTGAGTAATTGTTTGGTAGCTAATTACAGTGTGCTATATGAATATATCATTTAGATTCTGTAAAGGCTGTGATCAGTTGATTAAGTTATTTGAAGACACTGAAAGGCAAGTTTTCTTAACGCTTGTCTGACTTTCAAGTTAGTCAAGTTTTATGTGATTCATTGTACTGAATTGCATTACTGATTTTAAAGAAAGGTCAATGCCAGTTTTAACTCGGCTAGACTTCTCGTAAGATATAGATTGATTTGTATACATATCTTTCTATATAGAAATGTTAACGTTATCCTATGCCAAGTAATTGGTAAGATTTTGAAGGTAAGGTTTGTCTATGAACAAACAAAAGTATTTTTCATTGATTATTCGATGGGCACACGAGTTTGCCAAAACTTAAATGTAAATACGTTTAATGAATGAGTGTTGATCAATATAGACTACTATAGGCTGATCACCTAGAAGTGCTCGTAAGTAATGCGGATGTACAGCCTTAGTGCTGTGATATCCTTTTCAAGTATGAAAATAGAAAGCTACAGTTCATGGTCTATCGACCGGTTCAAAATTCCTAATCTATTCTATACTTTGGGAATTGATGTTATGTATTGTTAAAGTATTACTGTTTCATAATACTTCATAACTATTTGTTCAGTTGTGCATGATTTGTCATATAATTCACGACTGTGGTATTTCGTTAAACTTGTTCAGCTTGTTATGCTCACTTCTTGCGTGAATTATATGATTGCAGTTAAGGATGAACATACTAAGAATACTAAGAGAGATAAGGGCAAAGATAAGATGGATAATTAACCATCGTGTAATAGATTAGTATGTTTGTATGTATTATACGTTACGAACAACAAAAAATGTAATTAGTTTATGAACTTGGGAATGAATTTCACTTTAATTGTAATAAGAAGATAGTAATTACATTCATTATATTATGTTTTCAATGGAATGATTGTATAGTTATGTGTACCGTGTAGCACCATATGTCGGGTTGTAAGATACCTGAATTTGGGGGCGTCATAGGTTGGTATCAAAGCATTAGGTTATAAAACTTAAAGGGGGAAGAACCTTTGGCTAATAACCTCGTAAGGAAGGTAAAGTCTGAAGAATGAAATTCAAGTCAAATGAATTAATAAGGTATTGAGAAAACTTAGTACCGAAAGATTTAAAAGATGGAAATTAATCTTAAATATATTAAATGTATTTGTGCTTATACTATTGTGTATTATGTACTAATCAACGAGTTATGTGTTTTATAGATGTCAAATGATAGCTTGATGTTTAGAGACATTGAAGTCATAAGTGAGGAGTCAGTGAACCAAGTGGAGATAGTACCGATGCCAGTGGCGGAGGTACCGTTAGTGGTTCTAGCAGACTCAGATATCGAAGAGTACATCTCTGAGGAGGAATACTCCGAGGAGACAATGGGGATAATGTTATATCTGAATATGATGATTGACGTGGAGGAGGAGATGGAGGTAACATCGATTAACAAGGTGGTGCCTACTCAGGAGCCAACACCTCCGGATGCAATGAGATAATTTTATCTGGCAGTGTTGGATAGGAATGTGCATCTACGCACTGTAGTGCAGACACAGAATGAGGAGATAACCGCCCTATATGAGGCAAAGGAATCTGCAGAGGTGGATTTTGAGTCAGAGCACGATGAGAAAGTGCTGATGACAGATAAGGCGAGAGACTATAAGGAAGAGGCCGTTGAGCTTCGAAAGAAACTGGTCGAGAAAGACCAGAAGATAGCTAGGATGTCGTACATCCACGAGTGCGCTCATGAGGATTTCAAGCTGAAAATTGTTTGTTATTCCATTGAGTCTGGGCATATTCAACATACTATAAGTTGAGATATTGTTTCGATTTTGGCAAATCAGAAACATGAGAATGTCGTACGACAGTGTTAGTAGATCGTTAGATCTTTTTGTATATAGGTAGTGACATAAAACCCTCTTTTGTATAATTAAAGGGTAGCCTTTTTGTATATCCCAATTTTTGTATAAGTCAATCGCGGGATAGTTATGTAATAGCTTTTTGGCTAAGGAAAAATGATGTAAATAGTTTTGACTATGAAAGCATATGGTTAGTAATCTGGCTACGTGCTAGAATTAATTGTTTAGAATTTCCAAGACGAAAATAAATATTTTCCAAGAAATTCCCGTAAAAACACTATTCATCTATTTCTACTCGGGGAATTATTTTGAAATTCTGAGAAACGCGTAATGATAGAATAATAAGATGAGATGAAATATCTAATAATATTTCATTTATGGCAAACGAAGTTTTTGCCTGCGGACTTAAAACCTAAGCGTTGAGTATAATGATTTCTGAGAAGGAAATGAGACGCGTAGAAGGAATTGCGATATTGATAAAGCGTGTGTTATACACGTATGATACTATTTAGTATCTATGTATAATACTACGAGTAAATACAAAGTACAATACGATTATCGTACGAGTATTATACGAAAAAGAATACGTGAATTATACGTGTAGAATACGAGTAGTATTATGGGATTAAGTTAACACTTAAAGTGATCCATTTAGAGTTGGATTATGCCATGTCCAAGCAATTGTATATGTAAGCCCAATGAATTAAGTGTTTAAGCCCAAACTAAAGCCCAATGTTAGAATGATTAAGCCCGATCCAAGAAAACTGAACCGTGGATCGAACCGGTGGGTCACTGAATGGGTAAAACCCATGGGAGCAACCTATGGGGATGACCCATGGGCATGGTGGGCCGGCCACTTGGGGTGCAAGCCAAGAAAACTACTTGATCACCAAGTATTTTACTTGCTGACAAAGTGAGGAATAGTAAGGAGGTGGGGGACAAAGTCTTTTTTGCCCTCCATTTCAATTGTCTATAAATAGAAGGCAAGTGTGGTTTATTTTTGGTTTTCCAATAGTATTCAACATATATTTTGAGAGAGAGAAAGAGATAGACTCAATCAAATAATCTACTTTGAAGTTTTGCTTTAGAGTTTTTCAATAACACCAATAATTTCTTAAGGTAATACTCCTTAATAGTAGTTCCATCTCTTTTGATTTCTTTAAGAATGAAGAATCATAAATGGGTGGTGTATGTCTATTATGGTGGAATAAGGATGACTTGTTATAGATACAATCTTTATAAGTCATGAAGTCATAGAAATCATAAGGGTTGATGTAGGTTTAAATCATGAAAATATTTATTTTTGAGGTTGATTGTTGATGAAAAATTAAACTCCATCAATACTTAAATATGTGCATCTTGCTTGGTTAGGATGTAGATATAAAATTCATGGAGCATTCCATGTGATTTGGCGTATAGAACATTAGTAACGAAGGTATGCCCAATTTCACGGAAGTAGACGTTAAACGTCGAAAACATAGAAATTCTGGATTGGTAGTCGAAAGTTGCCATGAGACTTGAAAATGTTGTTTTTCAATGTCAACACGTGAGATAGGGAATTTTAGAGTCGTGGACTCAAAAATCGTCGGATTCCGACATAAAATGAAGAAAACGAGTATTGAATGCTCATTAACGTTTACGAACGCTTAAAAATGAACTTAATAGTGAATTTTGAGTTAACGGATTCGAAAGTGTAGAATTCTTATATGAACGCATAGAGTATGTCATTTATGATGTGTAGGCTTTTGAACGGACCAAATCGGACTTATAAAGAAGAAGTTATGAATTCGAGAAACTCACCAAAAATTTCATTTTTCAAAGTTTTATGGTACTAAGGTTTGGCGCCGCGGTGCCAGACAAAGCTTTAAAGTGTCACGCCGCAACGCCGGTACAGTGTCAGTGCCTACTGGAAAGTGGGACTGCATCACCACTAATATGAAGGAGTCTCGCGCCGCAGCTTTGAGACAGAGCATAGTATGCAAAGCTGCACATGCAGCGATGCGGTGTTGTATAGGAAGTCACATCGCTACTGCGGAGGAAAGCGTAGAGTCTTTGTTAGATAACTTAGGTTTGAACTTAGAGACCTATAGGAGTTAAGTTTACACACTTAATAAGTGTACTAAAACTATTCCTATGTTACATATACTAAGGTATATGGTAATGAAACTTAGGAATTGAATGCATGTTATTAATTTATGAATGAAGAACACAAAGTGTTATTAATGAACCATAATCGGTAAACAAACATTGGTACTTTTCCAATGATGATAGAGTCCGGTTAATAACGTAAGTTTGTTAATAAGCTAGGATGAAGGGTAATAAGTTGAATTGACTTTATTAATGAAATAAGTTAACAAAGACATATAAGAGAAAAAAGTTGGTAGAAACAATGTGAGTAATTGTTTGGTAGCTAATTACAGTGTGCTATGTGAATATATCATGTAGTTTCTGTAAAAGCTGTGATCAGTCGTTTAAGTTATTTGAAGACGCTGAAAGGCAAGTTTTCTTAACGCTTGTCTGACTTTCAAGTTAGTCAAGTTTTATGTGATTCATTGTACTGAATTGCATAACTGGTTTTAAAGAAAGGGTCAATGCCAATTTTAACTCGGCTAGACTACTCATAAGATATAGATTGATTTGTATACATACCTTTCTATATAGAAATGTTAACGCTATCCTATGCCAATAATTGGTACGGATTTGAAGGTAAGGTTTGTCTATGAGCAAAGAAAAGTATTTTTCATCGATTATTTGATGGGTACGCGAGTTTGCCAAAACTTAAACATAAATACGTTTAACGGATGAATGTTGATCAACATAGAGTACTATAGGCTGATCACCTAGAAGTGCTTGTAAGTAATGCGAATGTACAGCCTTAGTGCTGTGATATCCTTTTCAAGTATGAAAACAGAAAGCTAATGTTCATGGTCTATCGACCAGTTCAGAATTCCTAATCTATTCTATACTTTGGGAATTGATGTTATGTATTGTTAAAGTATTACTATTTCATAATACTTCATAACTATTTGTGCAGTTATGCATGATTTGTCATATAATTCACGAATGTGGTATTAATGTTATCCTTTGTTAAATTTATTGAGCTTGTTATGCTCTCTTCTTACGTGTATTATATTATTACAGTCAAAGATGAACGTACTGAGAATGCTAAGAGAGATAAGGGCAAAGCTAAGATGGATAATTAACCATCGTGTAATAGATTAGTATGTTTGTATGTATTATACCTTGCGAACATCAAACGATGTAATTGGTTTATGAACCCGGGAAAGGATTACACTTTGATTGTAATAAAAGATAGTAATTACATTCATTATGTTGTATTTCAATGGAATGATTATATAGTTATGAGTACCGTGTAGCACCATATGTCGGGTTGGAAGATACCTGAATTTGGGGGCGTCTCAGGAAAGCAGTATAAATCAACAGAGCTTCAAAAATCACAAGACGCTGATAATTGCTATGTTGCAGAATCGTTGAGTTGGTGAATGCTATTGTTGACTCTACGAGTTCCACCAAAAGATTCACATATCAAGTCTCAGTGATAGTGAGACTACTACGGTGGAAGTGAAGCAGCTTTGAAGAAGGACTTAACTAGAATAGAGCTTCACTCAACAAAGATGAGAATGCCACTAAAGATGGCAGCCAAGTTGAGAGCCGAGAAGGACAAGAAGATAGCATTCAGAAGAGTGGCTGAATACAAAGAAGATCAAGAGAGCCACTCTACGAATCACCATGAACCTAAAGTTGAAACTGAACAAGTGCAGAACCATGTCTGCAAAACATTCAAGAACGGTTCAGGGATTGCTAAGTGCCAGACGAATTCTACCAAAAGCTCAGGGACTTAGCAAATCCAAATGGTGATGGTGCACAGTTGACCTCAGATGAAGATGACCAGAAAAGAGTAAAGATCAGCTGCACCAAAGAAGATGTGGTCCAGACTCAAAGCATAATGCAAAGTGGACCACACCAAGCTGCTAAGTACAAAAGATATTCAGAGCCTAATGACATCTTAGCAGCTCAGCACCAACAACAACAACAACAACAAGAAACCAGGGCCTGAGGGGTCCTTGTCCGGTGGAACTAAATGAAGTTCCAAGCCTATTGGGCTTGAAGAGTTCCTAGGGAACTAGAGAAGTTCCAAGGCTGCTGGTCGTGAAGAGTTCTTAGTGAACTAAAGTCCCAAGGCTGCTGGCCTTGAAAGAATCTTAGTGATTCAGAGTGCTGCCCTTCCTTAGTGGAAATCTTGCTAGTTTAAAGCAGAAGAGTGGATTAGGAGCTTGAGTCTCTGAACCACTTAAAACCCCCCTGTGTCTTTTACTTTATGTCATTTACTTTATGTACATTAACTGTTATAACTGCTATGTATGTGTTAACTTCTTACTACTAAATTAACTCTACGAACAATGTATAATTGATTATGAATATATCAATGAAGGGGATCTTTTACTTATTCCACTGTGTTTGAAAAGATTCTTATGTTTGTCATATGCTACTTAATAAGCAATACAAAATAAATGAGAAAAAGTATTTGAAAAATAAAGGATTTATTCAACCCCCCCCCCCTTCTAGATCTATATTGTGCCTACTTGGAACTAACAATTGGTATCAGAGCAGGTTCTTATGATATATTTAAAAGCTAATCGCTTTGAGTCTAATCCTAGACACAAACATTGTTCTAAACTTAGTTTAGTAAGACGTCACTTGTTATATACATGATGAGCTCACACGTTGAAAATTGTATGCGGTGTGTAAATGTATATATACACACCGAAGTCGCCAGATTGGTTCATGCTCTTGAGTACCATATCAACAAGACCAATCATTGCTCGCAGTCAATCTTGCAATCTAAAGACCAGGCTAGAAAGCTCAAAAGACATCAACAGAAAGGAGTCAAACATCCACCGGCTTAAAGAGATGAAATGGCAATACATGCTAAATAATGCTTATTCAGAGTATAAAGAAGAACTTCTCAAACATGTGTCTGGCCAACCTGCAGCTGGATGTATGCCTTGTAAACTCAAGGATATCAAAGAACTTAAAAATGTTGACACTCTCTTAGCTTGCATCTTCAAGACTATGACTGATTGATCGAAGATTAATTGGAGCAACTAGCTGTCAGGAGCAAATGAGAAAGCATGCACATCAATGCCTAAACTCAGTATATTTAAGAAACTAATAGCAAAAAGGTACGGTTCCTCACTAATATAGATATGAACATCATATTTGCACCTTATTTATGAACTATAACAATTTTCCTTCAAGTATTCATAATCTATCTAAAAAGGTAAAGAGAGAAAGTACACTGATGATGGAAACTCAAATGTCTATAAACTTTCTCTCCATCCAAGTTTTAGGTTGAAGATGACAACTTGAAAGAGACCTGAAATGGTTTTAAGAGCATCATAGGTCGGATGGATGTAAAGTAATCTTTGCTGATGGGTTAATGTGTTTGTACAACCTATGGTCTAAGTGTTTAATGACACACAGATCTATAAGAGAATCTTTAAGATTCATAGAAACTGATCACCTCCATGAATCAACCATATACTAATAAATCGTAGAGTTGATTCTCACTCTATGAACATTTAAACCATGTGAACATAACCTAGCAAAAGATGAAACCATTAAAGAAAAAGAGTGTGTTAAAATGGCATACTTGACACACACTCACCACCATGCATCTCAAAAAATATTACCTAAGTTAATTTTATGCATGAATACGACTGATGGTCGTCAATATGATGATTATCCAAATATATGAGGAACAGGGGTTTAGTAAACTAACCTAACAGGACCCATTTAACCATGGGTACCAAAAATTAGAAATGTATAACCTGTAGGTACTTGGTCTATCTGACCACACCAAGGAATGCTAAAGCAAACGACTTCAGTCAAGAAGATTCAACCAGCAGAAGGCTTAGGACTATTCAGAAATAATTTTGATGAAAACTCCTACATGTCAAAGTCTGTCCTTGATGACCTGCTGAGCTAATCTAAATGAAGCTCAAATAGATGCTAACCTTTTTATGAAAGCAGGACACTCAACTAAAGATGAAGAAGGGTCTTAGATGCTCAAGCATGCAAAACTTATCCTCAAGGAAGCCCACATCAGAGGACCATCGAGCATCAAACATGAGAAACTTATTACAGGAGCAGAACTTCACGAGCACAAGCTGACAAGGAAGACTACATTTGTAGTGCTATCAAAGGATCGAAGAATGATCAACTTTGAAGATTTAATGACTTCAGCCATAAGGAGATATGCAAGGATGCTTCTAAATGTACATGAAGGAAAAGAATTACACCTCACTGAAAAGACAGCATCAACCTTGGGGGAGCAGTGATCTGTTAAGGAACAACAGCACTGAAATATTCTATGAAGCAATGTACTAGCTACAGAGTCCCAAAACTTTGTGACTAATGAACCAAATGAAGATCCATAGTCAGTAGGAACGTCTCAAAACGTACTACTGATAACCTATCAGCCATCCAACTCAAAATCGTGGAGTGCCTACAATCAAACATCTGATCGTAGTGTAAAAGCGGGAAGACACCACGATCACATCAAGTGCAGTTTTCTGAAGTTGATAGAGGACCTCCTCACCAGAAAAGGTCAAAAGAGATATCACTACAAATTACTCCTAAAGCATTTCATCTAGAAAGCGCCTCAGGGACAAACCTGACCCTTAGCTCACTCTGAGAGGTTGGCCCTTCCTGAGCTACCTTAACCCAGAAGAATTGCTTAATCAAGTTAATCTCAAGGATCAAGACAGTCAACGATCGCAGAGTAGAGTTTTAGAGAACTCAACGATCGTCATGTAACCTCTCTGATCGCAGTACAACTTTAGCAATCGTAGAAACAGACTCGACGATCGAAGTCTTATAAGAGGCTACTCTTAACTTATAAGGAGCTTGGAAGAACAAGACAAATGCTCAAACATTCAGATTATGGGAGATAGGTTCGAAGACTGGTTGGAAAGATGTCCTGCTGAAGAAACGTGCCCAAGGCTTCATGAAGTACATCAGTAGTTGAACCTTGCAGGTTCAAAATGAGAAGAATGTCAAAATCATCCAATGCAACATCTCTCAAGTATTGATCGTTGAGTCAACAAAGGAAAACATAGAGTCCACAGCTACCTTATCATGCTACTCTATGATCCAGAGAGGTCAACGGTTAATCCACGTTAATCAAACATCTACTCTTCTAAAAGAGACATCTAACTAAAAAGTTAATGGGGAGTTACAGCTCGTTACAGGACATCGTGCAACCAATGGCTAGTTGACACATCAAAGCGTATGCAGTCAGAAGGAACTGCCATAAAGACAAATTCAAAATCTGCAAACAGTTACCAGAACCTATTGAACGTGATGAAGAAAAAGAATATGCAAGTCCTGTGACTAACTCTCAGAGTACTCACTCTGAAGATGAAGAAAAGCTACAAGATGACCCATCTGAATCTCCAAATGCAAATGCTCCAACAAGCCCTCATGATGGCTCAAAATATGATGAATTCAAAAAAGGAACACCTGCCCCTGCCAATGATGAAAATCAGGGAAGCTTGCCTTATAACTCAAAGGCCTCAGAGTCTGAAGAAGAAGAAGTATCTGATTCGCCCATAGCTGAACCTCCAAGGAGAAGGAAAAGCTACAGACTATTGGCTAAATTTGCCTCTAACAAGAAAAGTGATCACTCCACTGTAGTCATTGAAGTAAGTGATAATGAATCTGAGGAAGAAAGTGTTGAAGATGGAACTACTGATGAAGAAAATAAATCCAAGGAAGATATTGCTGAAGAAGGTTCTGAAAATGAAATTCTACAAGAAGACTTCACTGATGAATCTGATGAAGAAAGTCAGCAAGATTCTGGATCAAAAGGGGAAGAAATAGAGAAAGATTCTGATTTTGCATCTCACAAATCAGAGGAGCTAGAATATTATCCTGTTCTTTCTCCAGCTAGAATCAGCAGAAGAATAGTAGTAGAAGTCTTTGATGAACCACCAGCTGAACCAGCAACAAGATGGATAAATCATGGAAATGAACAACTTCGAGTTGTAAGAATGACTACAAATGAAGTGCTTCATAACTAGAAAAATATGGAGTTAGATTGCACAACTATATTGTACAATTCTGAAGATCTTTTGTTGAGATGGTTCTTTCCATTGATGCCTTGGCTAAAAGCACATAATGAGAGAGATGAGAGTTACTTCAGCTGGTGCTACTCTCAGTTTCCAAATTTGGAGCTGGTGTCACAAAACTTACCCAGGGTAAAGAAGTTTGCAACTATGATGATCAATGCCCAACCCCATTACAAAGTCTATCGACATGCTGGCAATCACTGTATTCCCTACGATCGTAGAGTGAACTCTGAAGGCAGAAGGCTTATGACCAAGGAGATAATCATAGAGTCTGTTCACTCTATCACTGATAGTGTTCAAGTTCATGATAAGAAGCCTTCATCTGCTCAAGCACTGTTGCCCAACATCCCTTCATCTTCCAATGTCGATTGTTACTCAATGATTTTTTAGATTGTCAACACTTTCGAAAATCTATCCAAGGATGAAAATCGTAGAGTCCAAGCTAGTGTTCAACAAGAAGTTGCCAGACCAGATGACCAAATTCCTATAGAGTAAGAGCTATTGAGGAATTCTACTGAGCTAATTGAGAAGATATCTCTAATCAATGAAGAGTCAAAGATGTTGACAGCAACAGAAGATAACCCATTTCAAGACAGAATTCAAACCACTATGGCAGATGTATCTCTTAAAATTAAAGAGAGAAATCACATCTATCTGCATGCCATACATGATCAAAAAGCTGAAGCTCTAGGAGCACAGAAAGCAAATAAAGAACAACTAAAAGTCCTCTCTGACAAGATTGATAACATGAATCAGTCCTTCTCTATACAACTTGAGTTAAGCCAACAAGAACTCAAGATTGAATTTGGTAACTCCTCTTATCTAATGGAGCATGTGACGCCCCCAAATCCGGGTATCTTCTAACCCGACAGATGGTGCTACACGGTACTACCATTCATACATTCATTCAATTGAAAAGTCTCAAAAGAACTAATATATCTTCTATATATTCAAAATAATATTACATTTCCCAGGTTCTTTATAACCCATTCGTTCTTTCTTGTCATAATATTCAATATATATTACAGACATTAAACTATACTATTGCATAAGTAATCTAAGGGTTCATCTTCGCCTTTCCCTTGTCCTTACCGAAGCCTTCGGTCCGCTCAATCTTAACTGTGTTCATACGGTTCAAGCAAGAGTGAGCATGACTAGCTCAGCAAGTACTACAATTCTAAAAAACAACATGCTTGAAACATAGAACTCGTATATCTTCAGTAACTGAACAATAGTACTCTATGTTGATCAACACTACATTCATTAAACGTGTATACGTTTAATTTGTGGCAACCTCACGTGCTTGTAGTTAAAAAATAAAAACATTTTAGCATGCTCAGTCTTCGATTGAAAACCACAACAATATAACTTGGTACACATTATCATGCTTGATAGAAACATAATCTAAGTCTAGTCAAAAGAATTTGCTTAGACTTCATCATTCAAGACTTCATGCGAAAGAATACATGAATTACAAATTTTGTCCAGATTGAACTGAAACAAGGGTTAGAATACTTGCCTTCAGCGTCTGCTTACTGATTATCACACGTACACTTTAGGTCTCTAAGTTTCTATAATACGTGATCATATAATGTACCACATTAGGTCATATATAATCAAGTATGTATACTATTATATCTTACCCTTCATCTCAATCTAAATCATGACTTAGATCTGTTATTATGGTTTCTAGCTTTTCATTATGTCATTCACATTACGTTCAAATTCAAGTGATTATTAACTCTTAATCATCATACATAAGGTTTAAAAGTACCTTATAATATCTTATTAAGTTCCTCAGTTTATTATTACTAAGTTACTGTTCAAGTTGTACTCATAACCATTCTTTACTGTCCACATTCTAGGATTGGTATTGCTGCGGCCACCCATTTTCTTCAATGGCGCTACTGCCATGAAGTTAACGAGAGAGAGGCAGAGCCGGACTCGACGCTACATGAAGTCCTTACTCTTCAAGTTGCTCTGCGGCTCGAGTTAGCAAAGGTACTCGAGACATCTGTGTCTTGCGCCGCAGATGCCACTCATTTGGCCTTGGGTTGGGTTGCGGGCGCCAACTCGCGACTACCTTTAGAAAATTTGACTTTTGCAAATTTGGCGAAACTCCCAGACGCATAACTTCTTCATTATAAGTCCGAATTGGCTCGTTCAAAAGCCTACGATTCACAAATTACATACTCTATGCGTTCATGTAAGAATTTTATCTATTTGACTTTGTTTGCTAAAATTTCACCTATTAATTCATTTTCAACGAAAATGATAAACGTCCGTGAACATTCAACTCTCGTTTCTTCGTTCTAAGTCAGAATTCGGTCATTTTTGAGTTTGCAACTATATAATGCCAAATATGACTTGTCTCCATCGAAAACCAATGTTTTTGACTTCAAACACAAAATACGACTTCCATTCCGAGAATTTCACGAATTCGACGATTATCGTCTAATCGTGTGAATTCCGGCAAAACTTCATTACTAATGATTCTAAATAGATCTTAACCAACATATGAACATTACAAGTTACTTATTACACCAACTTGTTATCAAAGTAGGTTTTGACTTATTCTTATAAGTCAATGACTTAATCAACTTATTAACTACATATTCTTATGCTTATGACTTACTATGAACTTAAGTCCATCAATCAATGTTCTCATACTATATTGAACATACTAACATCATATGACAAACATATGACAAGTTCTTCATAAGTTTTATCAACTTATTAGGTTCAAGTTGCTTATTCAACTTATTCGGCTTAAGTTCATTCATTAAAGACTTCTTATAGGTTCTTAGCAAACAATTCCACTTCTCTATCAATCCTATCATAGAAGAGATAAAGATATAAAAGAAATGAGTCTTACCCTAAAAGCACTTGTACTTCTCTTCTCTTTGGAAACTAGCAAAGAGCTTTTGACTTATTCTTGACTTATGTGGCTTATTCTCTCTAACCAATAAGCTACTTATCTTGATAGGTGTTGGATGAAATGAAACAACCAACAAATGAATTATGAAGCTTGGTATTTATAGGCTTGGCTAAGTTAGGGTATTATGGATATTAGGACATCCCACCTCCTTAACTAACCTCCTCAACCTTCACCTCCTTACTATTCATCACTTTACAACTAAGTAACTTGCCTAGCACAACACTTGCTCATCACACAAAAAGCTTTCCCATCAAGACTACCCACTTTACACTTGGTTTGCTCCATGGATCATGGCTTAGTTATATTGGGCTTGCTAATTATGTAGCTTATTCCTTGTTGGGCTTATACTATAATAGTTTGGACTCATGACTTATCAAACACTTGGGCTTGAGTATCACTTTCCATTGGACTTCTACCAATAAGATAATAATCCTATAAGTCCATTACCTTTAATTAAACAACTTAATATATATACACCACGTATAATTCTCGTATGCTAGCTCGTGTAATCAATTGTAATATACGTCATTCCATTCTTCATACATAATAGTATAATACATCGTATTATACTTACGCTCATTACTTCGTACAATGCCTACACATCATACGATTACAACTTCTTTTCCTTAACGCTTAATAAACCTAACATACCCAAATTAGGTCCGCATGCGAAATATTACGTTTTTCATACTTAGATTATTATTACATAATCAATCTTACCTTGATATTATAACGTTACGTATTTCTCGAAAGTTCAAAAATAATTCCCGAGCAGAAATCGATGAATAGTATTTTTCGGAAAAATTCTCGGAAAGCTTTTATTTTCATCTTAGAAATTCACACACTTTAATTCTCTCACATAGTTAAAATACTACGTCATTCTGATGTTTCTAGGTTATAGAATGACATTCATCTTATCAACACGCAATAATAATAAATAATATTATTTTATTCATTATTAAAAGTATTTACAAAGGTTCGATTTTCCTGGGTGTTACACTCTCTCCCCTTTATAAGGATTATGTGCCCAGAATTTCGCTAAAAAAAATAACATAAATAATTGAGGGTAATACTTTTTCACCATTTCTTCTAACTCCCACGTTGCTTCTTCTACATCGTGGTTCTTCCATATCCCCTTCATGGAAGGTATGACTTTATTCCGCAGAACTTGTTCTTTTCTATCGATAATTTGAATCGGCGTTTCCTCATACGTTAAGTCCTTCTCGATATGAATAGGTTCATATTCTATCACGTGCTTATAGTCTGGCTTATAAGGATGTAACACGGATACGTGAAATATATTATGTATTAGTTCTAGGTTTGGAGGTAATGCTATCATATAAGCTACCTCACCCACCCATTTTAATACCTCAAAAGGTCCTATGAACCTCGGACTTAACTTTCCCTTCTTTCCAAAATGTATATTTCCTTTCTAGGGAGATACTTTTAGAAATACGTACGAACCTACTTCAAACTCTCGATTCTCTCTATGCAAATCCGTAAACTTCTTCTGTCTGTCCTGAGCTGCTAGAAGACGCATCTGTATCATCCTGACAATATCCGCTGTTTGTTGCACCAATTCTGGTCCCAACATTCGACATTCTCCTACCTCATCCCAATACAGTGGCTTTCTGCATTTCCTCTCATACAAAGCTTCGTAAGGCGACATACCTATGCTTGCATGATAACTATTGTTATACGCAAACTCCACTAATGGTAGATGATCATCCCAGCTACCCTTGAAATCCATGACGCAAGATCATAACATATCTTCTAACGTCTGAATTGTCCTCTCGCTCTGTCCATCCGTTTGTGGATGATACGTCGTACTCAGCTTCAACTGCGTTCCCAACTGCTCTTGTAGACTCCTCCAAAAAATTGATGTGAATCGCGGATCACGATCTGACACAATTAATACTGGTACTCTATGTCTGGAGATTATTTCCTTAATATACAGTCTAGCTAACTGGTCTAAGTTATACTTGACCCTAATTGGCAAAAAGTGAGCCGACTTTGTTAATTGATCCACTATTACCTAAATCGCATCATAACCCTTGGTTCTAGTCAGAAGTCCAACCACAAAATCCATAGTGATATTCTCCCACTTCCACTCTAGAATTTCCAATGACTGTAACAAGCCACTTGGTCGTTAGTGCTTGGCCTTAACTTTCTGGAAAGTTAAGCACCTACTCACATAATCTGCTATTTCTCTCTTCATGTTCGGCCACCAAAAACTATGTCAAAGGTCTTGATACATCTTAGTGCTACCAGGATGAATCAAAAACCTCAAATTATGAGCCTCTTGCAATACCTTCTCCTTTAATTTCATCTCATTCGGAACCCAAATTCTTCCTTCAAATCTTAATAATCCCTCATTATCAAGACTATACTTACTATCTTTTTCGTTGGCCAACCGTTCCTTCATCCGGTCACACTCAACAGTTTTGAGTTATACCTCCTTAACTCTCTCTACGATGGTAGATTACATCTCCGTCGCAAACAACATTTGTCCTCCTTCACTGGGCAACTTCACTTCCAACTACATCCTAGCCACCTCTGTTATCAACTCATTTTGAGCTGTTAACAAAGATAACTTTTCCCGACCCTTCCTACTTAAGGCATCGGCAACTATATTAACTTTTCCAGGGTGATACAGGATTTCACAGTCGTAATCCTTTATTAACTCCAGCCATCTCCTCTGCCTCATATTCAACTCCTTTTTGTGTGAAGATATATTTTAGACTTTTGTGGTCCGTATATATCTCACATTTTTCTCCATAAAGATAATGTCTCCATATCTTTAGAGCAAAAACTACTACGGCCAATTCTAGATCATGAGTAGGATAAACTTTCTCATAATCCATCAACTACCTAGATGTATACGCAATGACCTTGCCATGCTGCATAAGCACGTAACCAAGTCCTCTATGCGAAGCATCGCTATAAACTAAATTTTTTTTTTGACAATCTATAATTGCCCCATGGTTTACTAACCAATCCATTCCGAGAATTACATCGAATTCTCCTAACTTTATTGGTAATAAATCTACCGATAATTTACAACCCTGTATATCTACGCAACAACTCCTATGAACATTTTCAACAGAAATTATTTCTTCGTTTGCTACCTTAATACTTAAAGGTAGAGGCAACTTTTTGGGAAGTAATCCTAATCGTCTAGCAAAATCGCATGTTATAAACGAACAAGTAGCACCCGAATCAAACAGCAAGTAAGCATTTTTGTTGTTGATCAGAATAATACCTGACGACGCCCGTCCTCGACGATGCAATGTATCTTGGTACGTCATGTTAAAATACGACCCATCCACCTACCCGTTTGTCTTTGGTCCACTAATAGCTAACTTACCGCTATTAGCGACTCGGTTCCCGTTTGTCCCCTTCTTCAGACAGTTCTTTGCCATGTGATCGGTTGACCCACACACAAAGCATCCATGATTCTTCTTCGGACTCGGATAGTTAGGCGCAATGTGCCCCTCATGTCCATAATTGTAACAAATGGCCTTCCCCTTGAGACAGACTCCTAAGGAGTCTTCCCACAGGTCTTGCAGGCCTCCATTCTCCTCTTCGGGTCTCCTTGCTTCACTCTGGTATTCCCAGAGCTAAATACCTTCCTCTTCTAACCTTCGCCACTACCACTGGCTCCCTCGATCTTTACTCCCCCGTCTACTTTACCCTTGCTCTTCTTGTCCTTGTGGTATTGACTCAGAGCCTCACTACCACCCTCGGCGATTATCGCTTTCTCTAAAATGGTTCCAAAATAAGTACTTTGGAACACTAAAATACGGTTATAGAGCCAGGGTTTCAAGCCCTGCTCGAACCATCACGCCTTCCTTACCTCAGTATCCACCTGATGTGGAGCGAACCTCGCCAGTTCATTAAACTTGACGGTGTATTGGGGAACTGTCATGTCACCTTATTTTAACTCCAAAAACCACATATCCATCCTTCCCTGCATGCTCGTGGGAAAGTAGTTCTCGAAGAATATCTCCTTGAACCTCTCCCACGTTAGATTTGTTATCCCGGCCCTATCCTGATTGGCTTCCCACCAAAAGTTGGCCTCTCCCTTCATCATATAGGTCAACAAAGCAACCTTTTGGGCCTCATCAACATTTGCTATCACAAATGCCTTCTCTATTTCCTTAACCCACGTTTGGGCTTCAATAGGGTCCATAGTTCCTTTGAACTCTAGAGGACCTACGCTCTTGAAATCCTTAAAGGTAGTAGCTCGTGCTACTCCTGGATTTACGGGGATAATAGCCCCTGTTCTATTAAAAGCAGCTGTTAATAAATTAACAAACTCCTGCATCGGGTTAATCGGACCTCCCTCCAGTTAATTCACGTTAGCACCTTGATTACGTTGCACTCTTCTCGGCGGCATTTTGCTGATACAATAAACACATTTCGTTATGATTCCTTTCTTTATTAGTTATCATTAATATTAAACAATAACTCCAACATCCATTACTCATTGTTTTCCATAAAAAGAACTTATATTCATTCTTTGTAGTATAATACTACATCGATTACATACACAGTCTAAGCTGATTACATTACTTTCCCGCTATCGCTTTCCAAAAATTGGGATTTACAAAAGACTACCCTTCACTATACCCTCCGCTATCACTACGTCACTACTAATTACAAAATATTTACATACTACTGTAACTACCGCTAATCTACATCTGCCTTAAGGCATTTTTGAAATCTGCCTTGGCAAGTCCGGCAATGATATCACGGCTAATAGTATGCCGTGTTTGCCCCACCTCTACAGGATATCCAGCTACCTGCTGTTGGAAGTCTGTATGGGAACTCCTATAGATATAGGACATTCTCCCTATCTTCTACACCTTGGTCTTTAGCTCCTCCTTTAGTTCAAAGACTTCATGCTTTAACTCGTGGACTTTGTCCTTAGCCAAAATCCTCTCATTATGTTCCTGCTCCCACATGGACTTGACATCAATCTTGTCCTCTATAACCATTTGGAGCTCCGCTTTCAACTCCTTGACTTCTTGACAGTAATGAATATTTCTATCCAATACTGACATGAAAAGAGACATCATCGACCCCCCAGAAGCTATCCCTACTGCTATAGCTACTGGATTAAAAGATACTGTCTCTACTTCCTCCTCTATCATTTCGTCGAATACTGACATGTAGTCAGCTTCATCCGAGTCTCTAGACTCAATAACTACCACCTCCGGATCTATTGCTATAGGATTTGGTATAACCTCTACTTGGTTCACCGATTCTTCGCTAATGGTTAGACCATTTACAAACATTCCGTTTACTCCTGACATCTACACAAAATAATTAAGTTAATTAGTACACGTCAGTAGAATAATAAAAACATATAACATAATCATAATGTATTTTTATAAGGTTATTTTCTTCTTATACTTCTTTGACTTCTCTTAAGGTTATGACTTAAGGTTTTTACTCCCCCCCCCCCCTTAAGTTTTATAACCTAATGCTCTGATACCAACCTGTGACGCCCCCAAATCTAGGTATCTTCTAACCCGACAGATGGTGCTACACGGTACTACCATTCATACATTCATTCAATTGAAAAGTCTCAAAAGAACTAATATATCTTCTATATATTCAAAATAATATTACATTTCCCGTGTTCAATTAAATTTTGTAATTTAGGATTTTTGAATTAAATTTGAATGAATTAAATGAATTTAATTGATTTATTATGTGAGTAAGCTATGTGAAGGTGGATTACATGACCTAGAATATGTTTATATGGTTAGTTAATCGGCTACGTGCTAGAATTAATTGTTTGGAATTTCAAGGCGAAAATAAATGTTTTTCGAGAAATTTAAAAGTAAAAACACTATTCATCCGTTTTACATTAGGAGAATTATTTTGAAATTCGAGAAATGCGTAATGATAGAATATCGAGATAAGATGAAATATCGATAATATTTCATTTTATGGCAAAAGCGAAGTTTTTTACTGCGGACTTAAAACCTAAGGGTTGAGTATATTGATTTCGAGAAGGAAATGAAATGCGTAAAGGATTTGCGTTATAATTAAAGCGAGTGTTATACAATTATGGTACTATTTAGTATCTATGTATATCTGATGAGTAAATCTGATACAATATGATTATTGTATGAGTAGTATCTGAAGAAGAATCGTGAATTGTATGTATAGAATACGATTAGTATTATAGAATTAAGTTAAGTCTTAATGTTAATTCATTTGAGTTGGTTTATAATTAGTGATTATTTTGAATGAAGCAAGCCCGAGGATTAATGGGTTAAGTCAAGTCGAGGCCCGATGTTAATTTAGTTAAGCCCGATTCAGAAAAAGCCGAGGCAGTGGATCGAGCCAGGTGGGTCATTGAATGGGTAGAACCCATGGGGCAACCCATGGGATGAACCATGGCATGCATGGGTGGGCGGCCACCTTGGTGTCTGACAAGAATAAGGCTTGGTCACCAAGTATTTTACTTAGTGACCAAGTGTGAATAGTAAGGAGGTGGGGGTGTAATGTCCATATTGCCCTCCATTCTAGTTTCCTATAAATAAGAAGACAAGGTTTTCCATTTGAGAGTTTTTCAATTGCCTAACCTAGATTATTTGAGAGAGAAAGAGAGCTAGACTATACACAACATATATTTTGGAAGTTTGGACTTAGAGTTTTCAAGTGATTCATAAGAGTTCTTGAGGTAATAATCCTTATTTTTCATTTCCATCTCTTTTGATTTTTCTTTTATTTTGGAGGATCATAAATGGGTGGTATATGTCTTGTATGGTGGATTAAAGATGACTTACCATAGATTGAATATCTATAAGTCATGAGATCGTAGGAATCATAAGGTTCGATATAGCTTTAAACCATGAAAATATTGTTGGTTGAGATCGATTGTTTTTAAACGATTAAACTCCATCAATACGTTAATATATGCATCTTGCTTGGTTAGGATGTAGATATGAAATCTATGGAGTATTCCATGTGATTTAGCTTAGAGAACGTTAATGCTTGAAGTTATGGCGAATTTTACGTAATTAGGCGTTAAGCGTCGAAAGCGTTGAAATTAGGATTGGAGGGTGAAAGTTGACATGAGACTTGAAAACATTGTTTTTCAATGACAACACGTGAGATAGGGTAATTAAGAGTTGTGGGTTTGAGAATCGTCGGATTCTGACTTAAAAGCGAAGAAAAGCGAGCATTGAGCGCTCATTAACGTTTCTGAGCGTTTAGAAAATTAACTCAATAGTGAATTTTGAGTTATTAGATTCGAAAGTGTCGAATTCTTATATGAACGCGTAGAGTATATTATTTATGACATGTAGGCTTTTGAACGGACCAAATCGGGCTTGTAACGAAGAAGTTATGACCTCGGGAATTTCACAAAATTTTCTAAAATTGTTGAATTTTTACGGTATCGAAGTGCGGAATGTAAATGCTAGACGTAGTGTTAAAAAATGCGTAGCATGACACCGTCATAGTATTGTATTTGCTAAATAATAAATTTGGCCTTTAATATTTATTGAATAAAGTCTCATGGCCTGCAGAGCAAAAGGCCTCACCTTGCTAACTTCTTAATGGCATGCAGTAGTGCCGATCTTACTAGAATAGCCCCATGCTGTGCCTTATAGTACAAGGTTTTTGATAGTGACTTAGGTTTTGAACTTCAATTGTTTAGAGGACCTATAGGGGTAATGTTTGTACACTTCATAAGTGTATTAAAGCTATTCTATACTACCTATACTAAGGTATATGGTATTGAACTTAGGAATTGAATGCATGTTAATGAGTTATGAATGATGAGCGAATTGGTTGGTACTTTATCAACAATGTTTGAGTCCGGTTAATAACGTTAGTTGAGTAATAAAGCGGGATGAAGGGTAATGAGTCGAGTTGACTTTATTATTAATATTAAGTTAACTAAGACATAGAAAGAAAGAAGTTGGTAAAAACAATGTGAACATTTGTTTGTTAGCTAATTATAGTGTCTTATGTGAATATATATATCATGTAGATTACGTGTAAAATTTGTAGTCGGTCGATTAAGTTATTTGAAAGAAATATTTGAAAGGCAAGTTTTCTTAGCGCTTGTCTAACTTCCAAGTTAGCCAAGTTTTATGTGATTCGTTGAACTGAATTGCACGATTGGTTTTAAAGAAAGGGTCGATGCAATTTTAACTCGGCTAGACTATTTCGTAAGATATAGATTGATTATGATTCATATCTTTCTATATAGAAATGTTAACGTTATCTATGCCAAGTATTTGATACGGACGTGAAGGTAAGGTTTGTCTATGAACAAACAAAAGTATTTTCATCGATTATTCGATGGGCGCATGAGTTTGCCAAAAATATTAAGCGTAAATACGTTTAATGAATGAGTGTTGATCAACATAGAGTACTATAGGTTGATCACCTAGAAGTGCTTTCGTAAGTAATGCGGATGTAATGACCTTAGTCTTTGTGAAATCCTTTTCAAGTATGAAAAATGAAAAATTCTTGTTCATGGTCATCGTAGGTTTAGAATTCTAATCTATTCTATACTTTGGGAATTGATGTTATGAGCTATTAAAAAGTATTATTGTTTCATGATACTTCATAACTATTGTTCGATTATGTAGGAATTGTTATATAATTCACGAATGTGGTATTCTTTATTATCCTTTATTAAACTTGTTTGAAATTTGTCATATGCTCACTTCTTGCGTGAATTATATAAGCTGCGATTAAGGATGAGCGTCACGAGAATGCTAAGAGAGATAAAGGCAAAGCTAAGATGGATGCTTAGCCATTGTGTAATAGATTAGTATGTTTGTATGTATTATTACATTATGAACAACTAACGATGTAATCGGTTTATGAACACAGGAAGGATTATACTTTGATTGTAATAAGAAGATAGTAATTACATTCATTTTGTTGTATTTCAATGGAATGATTGTATGGATATTAGTATAGTGGAGCACCATATATCGGGTTGGAAGATACACGAATTTTGGGGGCGTCACGAGGTTAGTATCAAAGCATTAGGTTATAAAACTTAAGGGGAAGAACCTTTAGGCTAATAACCTCGTAAGGAAGGTAAAGTCAGAAGAATGAAATTCAAGTCCATTGAATTATTAAGGTATTGAGATAACTTCGATATCGAAAGAATTAAAAGATGGAAATTAATCTTAAATAAATTAAATGTGATTTGTGCTTATCTTATTGTGTATTATGTACTAATCAACTTGTTATATGTTATTGTAGATGTCGATCGATAGCATGATGTATAGAGACATTCACGTTGTGAGTGAAAAGTCGATAAACCAAGTGGAGGTAGTACGATGCCCGATTGGCGGAGAGTGCAGATTAGTTGTACTAGAAGACTCGGACATTGAGAGTACATCTACGAGGAGGAATACTACGAAGAGGCGATGGGTTTAGCATCATACCTTAATGAGATCTTTGGGCGTGGAGGAGGAAATGGAGGTGACATCGGTTAATACGGTGGTACCTACTCGAGAGCCAACACCTCCGGATCTGATGAGATCATTGTATACATGCGTGTTGGATAGGAATGTGCATCTGCGCCTTTGTGATAGAAACTTCGAGAATGAGAGATAATAAGCGCCTATATGAGGTGAAGGAATCTGCGAGAGGCGGACTTTGAGTCGAGCACGCGATGAGAAAGTGCTTATGACGGATAAAGCGCGTGACTATAAGGATGAGGTTCTAGAACTTCAAAAGCTGGTTGAAAAAGACGGAAGATAGCTAGGATGTCATACATCCACGAGTGCGCTCATGAGGATTTCAAATTTGAAAATTGCTTGTTATTCCATTGAGTCGAGGACGGACTCGACATACCATAAGTCGAGATATAGTGTCGATTCAGCAAATCAAAAATATGAGAATGTCGTTCGACGGTGTTAGTAGATCGTTAGATCTTTTTTGTGTATATAGTAGTGACGTAAAACCCTCTTTTGTATAATTAAAGGGTAGTCTTTTTGTAAATCCCAATTTTTTGTAGAAAGCGATCGCGGGATAGTATGTAATAGCTTTTGGCTAAAGGAACATGATGTAAATAGTTTTGACTATGAAAGCATATTAATATAATGAAGTTTTTTTATTTAATGTGCTTGTTGTGGTATGAGTGTTTGTTGTTGTTTGAGAATGATAACCAAGAAGTTAAATAGATAATAATGAAACTTTATTTATTTAATCGAGAATTATCTTGCCAAGAAGGAGACAAGCGTAACAAGAGGTAGAGTCTCTAATAATGAGAATCGGGGGGGTCTAATAACCCTATCTGAGAGTTCGTTAATTTATTAAGCAGTGCATTTAACAAGTTGGGGTAGGATTTCTGTAGCTCACAGGGTAGTAAGAACAACTACCTTTAAGGAATTTAAAGTGTGGGTCCTCTTGAGTTCGAGGAGCAGCGGACCCTTTAGAAGCCCGAACATGGGTAAAAGAGATTGAAAAGGCGTTTGTGATAACAAGCGTGGGTGAAGCATAAAAGACTTCTTTTGCGACTTACATGATGAAGGGAAGCCGACTCTTGGTGGGAGGCTCACCGGGGTGGGGCTAGGGCGAGAAAAGCATTACGTGGGAGCAGTTTAAGAAGGTCTTCTTGAGAACTATTTCCCTACTACTAGTATCGAGGTAGGATGGAGATTAAGTTCCTAGAACTTAAGTAGGGGATATATGAGTTCCCAGTATCTTTGCCAAGTTGATGAATTGGCGAGATTTGCTCCACACCGGTGGATCTACGGAGGAGAGGAAGGAAGGCCTTGAGGTTTGAGCGGGGCTTAAAACCACAGCTCTATAGTAGGATATCGTTTTTTCAAGAGTGCTTTCTCTGGGACCATTACGGAAAAAGCGATTATAGTTGAAGGTGGTGGTGAGGCATTGTCTCGATTACCAAAAAAAGCGAAAGAACAAGAGTAAGTTAGAGGGGTGAGTAAATTTGAAGTTTGCGGTGGAAGCGGTACTTACTAAGAGGAAGAGTTTTAACCACAGGAATCTTTGGGGTAAAGCGAGGAGATCCTAAGCGGAGGGCGGAGCATGTAAGACATGTGGAAAGACTCATATATGGAGTTTGTTTAAAGGGAAATTAGTGTGCTATAAGCTGTGGGCGGGAGGGCATTTGTCACCTTGTTGTCTAACCTAAGAAAAAGAACCGGGGGGTGTTTTGTTTGTGGGTCGTTGGACCACATGGTGAAAGAAATTGCCCGAAGAAGGGTTTAGAGGGAAATAAGGGTTACGGTAGTGGTAAATTAGCCATTCTTGGACCAACACCATCGGTGGGTAGACCCTCATTTCGTCGTTTAATATATTTATCAAGATGCGGTTGCATCGATGGATGTGGTAGTAAGTATCATTCGGTCGATAAGATAAATGCTTATGTGCTATTTGACTCGGGTCTTACTTGTTCTTTTATAGCATGTGAATTTGCTAAGCGATTAGGTTTAATCACGAGAAGTTACCAATACCTTTAGGCGTTAAGGTAGCAAATGAAGAGATAATCCCCATTGAACATATTCATAAGGATTGTTGCGTAGAAATTAGAGGGAATAAGTTATCGGTAGATTTAGTGCAAATAAGGTTAAAAAAATTTGATGTAATTCTTGGTATGGATTGGTTGGTTAACCATAAGGCGATAATAGATTGCCATAGGAAAAGTGTAAACCTTTGACTTTCTAAGAAAACCAAGGTAGTGTTCTTTGGTAGTAAATCAAGAGGCGCTCTCTTGTTATCATCGATGACCACAAGCTAGGAAGATGTTGAGAAAAGGGTGTGTAGGTTATCATGCCATGTTGTGGATACCCAAAGAGTGGGAACATCCTTGGACGAGATACCTATAGTGCTGAAGTTTGCGGATGTATTTGGAGGAGGAATTCTGGGTATTCCACCGGGACGGGGAGGTTGAGTTTGTAATTGATCATTACGGGAGCGACACGATTTCAAAGGCACCATATCGGATGGCGCCGATTGAGATGAAGGAGTTAATGGTTGATTGCAAGAACTATTAGATAGAAAGTACATTCAACCAAAAGTGTGTCTCCTTGGGGAGCACCGGTGTTGTTTGTAAAGAAGAAGGATGGGTCGTTAAGACTTTGTATCGACTATCGAGAGTTGAACAAGTTGACGATTAAGAATAAATACCGTTGCCGAGGATCGATGATCTATTTGATCGAGTTGAAAAAGGGCAAAGTATTTTTCTAAGATAGATTTCTTGCACGAGGTATCATCGGTTAAAAGTGAGGAAGGAGGATGTACCTAAGGCGGCGTTTGAGAACTTCGTTATGGTCATTCTGAGTTTACGGTAATGTCGTTTGGGTTGACTAATCGCCCGGCCGCATTTATGGATATGATGAGCAGAGTGTTCAAACAATATTTGGACAAGTTTGTCGTAGTGTTCATTGATGATATTCTAGTCTATTCAAAGGCGTCGAGGAAGATCATGCGAGAACATTTAAGAATAGTGTTGGAAACACTAAGGAAGGAGAAGTTGTATCTGAAATTCACAAAGTGTGAATTTTGGCTTGAAAGTCTTGATTTCTAGGACATGTTATTGATAAAGATGGCATTTAGTAGATCCGACAAAAGTGGAAGCGGTTAATGAGTGTGGAAGCAACCAAAAAGCATGGCCGAGGTTCGGAGTTTTACTAGGGTTAGCGGGATCTTATAGAAGGTTCATTCGGACTTTTCTAAAATAGCTACTCCGTTGACAAATCAATCGACAAGAAAGTCGGTGAAGTATGTGTGGGTGAAAAATGTGAGAACGGTTTTAGGAGTTGAAAAAGAGGTTAAGTGAGGGCTGTATTGTCCTTACCGGATGATATGAGGGAACTTTGTAGTGTATAGCGATGCTTCGCATATAAAGGATTTGGGTTGCGTGCTCATGCGGCATGCGAAAGTCATTGCGTGTATCGTCACGTCAATTGAAGGATTATGAGAAGGTTTATCCTACTCACGATCTGGAATTGGCATTTGTAGTTTTGCCTTGAAGATATGGAGGCATTATCTCTATATGGTGAAGAAGTGTGAGATATACACGGACCACAAAAGTTTGAAATATATCTTCACACAGAAGGAGTTGAATATGAGACGAGAGAAGGTGGTTAGAGTTAATAAAGATTATGATTGTGATATTTTATATCATCAGGAAAAGCAAATGTAGTAGCCGATGTCGCTAAGTAGGAAGGTAGAGAGAAAGCATATCGATGTTAACAACTCGAGAATGAGTTGATATGACGATGGAAAGAATGGAATTAGAAGTTAAGTTCTGGGAGGAAGCGGTGGAAATGTTATTTTCCATGGAAACCCAATGATCGACCATAGTGGAAGCAGAGTTAGGGGAGTACAATTGAGTAACGAGGAATGCGAGCAAATAAAGAAGAGGATAGAAGATGAAAGAAGACTAAGTATAACCTCGATAAGGAGGGATTACTTCGTTTTGAAGGAAGAATTTGGGTTCGAATGATCCCGAATTAAAGGAGGAAATAATGATGGAGGCTCATAGTTGAGGTACTCGATACATCCGGTAATACGAAGATGTATCAAGACCTTCGTCGAACTTTTGGTGGCCGAACATGAAGAGGAGATAGCGAGAATATGTTAGTAGGTGCTTAACTTGTTAAAAAAGTTAAATTTGAACACCAACGACCTAAGTGGGTTATTTGCAACCATTAGAAATTTAGAGTGGAAATGGAGCATATCACAATGGACTTTGTGGTGGGACTTCCAACAACAAGAAAAGGATACGATGCTATTTGGGTGATAGTGGATCGATTAATGAAATTGGCTCATTTTCTACCAATAGGAGTTAGGTATAACCTAGATCAGTTAGCTAAGTTTGTATGTCGAGAAATTATTTCCGGACATGGAGTACTGTTTTGATTGTGTCGGATCGTGATCCACGATTCACATCGAACTTTGGAGGAGTTTGCAAGAGCAAATGGGAGCAGCGATTAAGATTGAGTCTGGCGTATCATCCTCAGACGGATGGTCGAGTGAAAGGACAATTCAAATGCTAGAAGATATGTTAAGATCTTGCGTTATGGATTTCAAAGGGAGTTGGGACGAATATCTACCGTTGGTGGAATTTTAGTACAACAATAGTTTTCACGCTAGTATAGGCATCTTAGCCTTACAAAGCGTTGTATGGAAGGAAGTGTAGAACTCCATTATGTTGGGATGAGGTGGGTGAGCGTCGGATGTTGGGACTGAGATGAGTAATGACAAAAGCGGCGGACATGGTGAAGATATATCGTACTCGATTAGTTCTTTGCTCAAGAAGAGCGGCGGAAGAAGTATGCGAGATCCTCACAGAGAGAAAAAGAGAATTTGATGTAGGATCTTTTGTTTTTCTAAAATATATCGCCTTGGAAGGGAAGATACATTTTTGGAAAGAAGGGAAGTTAAGTCAAGGTTTGTAGGACCTTTTGAGATTTTAAGAAGGGTAGGAGAGGTGGCTTATGAAGTAGCCTTACCTCCAGAAATGGAACGCATTCATAATGTGTTTCATAATGTCGATGTTAAATCCTTATAAAGCGGACTATAAACACGTAATAGAGTATGAATCTATTCGGATAAAGAAAGATTTATCCTATGAGGAACTTCGATTCAAATTATTGATAGGAAGGAGCAAGTATTAAGAAATAAGGTAATACCTTGGTGAAGGTGTTATGGAGAAACCACAATCTTTGAAGAAGCAGCGTGGGAGCTCGAGAGTAAAATGAAGGAAGATTTTCCTCATTTGTTTATGTAATTATAAGCTAAGATTAGGGACAGAATTCTTATAAAGGGAGAGAATATAATGCAGAGAAAATCGGATTTTATGACAATTAAATTTTTATTTGATTATGTGAATTAAATGAATTTAATTGATTTATTATGTGAGTAAGCTATGTGAAGGTCGATTCTATGACCTAGAATGTGTTTATATGGTTAGTAATGCGGCTACGTGCTAGAATTAATTGTTTGGAATTTCAAGGCGAAAATAAATGTTTTTAGAAATTTTCAGTAAAAAACTTTATTCATCCATTTACATTTAGGAATTATTTTGAAATTCGAGAAAAGCGTAATGATAGAATATCGAGATAAGATGAAATATCGATAATATTTCATTTATGGCAAACTGGATTTTTGCTGTGGACTTAAAACCTAAGGGTTGAGTATATTGATTTAGAGAAGGAAATGAAATGCGCGTAAAAGGATTTGCGTTATATAATTAAAGCGAGTGTTATACAATTATGGTACTATTTAGTATCTATGTATAATCTGATGAGTAAATCTGAAGTACAATATGATTATTATTATGAGTAGTATACGGAGAGAATCGTGAATTGTATGTATAGAATACGATTAGTATTATAGAATTAAGTTAAGTCTTAATGTTAATTCATTTGAGTTGGTTTATAATTAGCCCAATTATTTGAATGAGCAAGCCCGAGGATTAATGGGTTAAGTCAAGTCGAGGCCCGATGTTAATTTAGTTAAGCCCAATTCATGAAAAGCCGAGCAGTGGATCGAGCCGGTGGGTCATTGAATGGGTAAAACCATGGGGCAACCCATGGGATGACCCATGGCATGGGTGGGTAAGCCACCTTGGTGTGTAAGCAAGAATAAGGCTTGGTCACCAAGCATTTTACTTAGTGACCAAGTGTGAATAGTAAGGAGGTGGGGAGTGTAATGTCCATATTGCCCTCCATTCTAGTTTTCTATAAATAAAAAGCTAGGTTGGTCATTTGAGAGTTTTTCAATTGCCTAACCTAGATTATTTGAGAGAGAAAGAGAGCTAGACTACCTGACATATATTTTTGGAAGATTGGACTTAGAGTTTTCAAGAGATTCATAAGAGTTCTTGAGGTAATAATCCTTATCTTTCATTTTCATCTCTTTTGATTTTTTTTTATCTTGGAGGATCATTAAATGGGTGGTATATGTCTTGTATGGTGGATTAAAGATGACTTACCATAGATTCGATCTCTATAAGTCATGAGATCATAGGAATCATAAGGATCGATATAGTTTTAATCCATGAAAATATTATTTGTTGAGATCGATTGTTTTTAAACGATTGAACTCCATCAATACATTAATATATGCATCTTGCTTGGTTAGGATGTAGATATCAAATCTATGGAGTATTCCATTTGATTTGGCTTAGAGAACATTAATGTGAAGTTATGGGCGAATTTTACGTAATTAGGCGTTAAGCGTCAAAAGCGTTGAAATTAGGATTGGAGCTTGAAAGTTGACATGAAACTTGAAAATGTTGTTTTTTAATGACAACACGTGAGATAGGGTAATTAAGAGTTGTGGGTTTGAGAATCGTCGGATTCTGACTTAAAAGCGAAGAAAGCGAGCATTGAACGCTCATTACGCGTTCTGACGTTTAGAAAATGAACTCGATAGTGAATTTTGAGTTATTGGATTTGAAAGTGTCGAATTCTTATATGAGCAGCGTAGAGTATGTCATTTATGACGTGTAGGCTTTTGAACGGACCAAATCCGGGATATAACGAAGAAGTTATGACCTCGGGAATTTCACAAAATTTTCAAAATTGTTGAAGTTACGATGATGCGAGGTCTGGCGTGCATGACACCCAGACGTAGTGTTAAAAAAAGCCGTGCGCACAAAACGCCTTTTAAATGTATCTTGCTAAATGGCACATTGTCTGAGTCTCAATTTGAGCCTTGAAGCCTTGCTACGCTAGCTGGCGGCGCATGACTCCATTCTTGTCTTACTAGGAAGCTTGTGCATGGCCTTGAGTAGTACAAGGTTGTTGATAGTGACTTATGTTTTGAACTTCAATTGTTCAGGGACCTATAGGGGTAATGTTTGTACACTTCATAAGTGTATTAAAGCTATTCCTATACTACCTATACTAAGGTATATGGTATTGAACTTAGGAATTGAATGCATGTTAATAAGTTATGAATGATGAACGAGGTTGGTACTTTATAAACAATGTTCGAGTCCAGTTAATAACGTCAGTTGAGTAACGAGTCGGGATGAAGGGTAATGAGTCGAGTTGACTTTATTATTAATATAAAGTTAACTAAGACATAGAAGAGAAAGTAGTTGGTAAAACAATGTGAACATTTGTTTGTTAGCTAATTACAGTGTGCTATGTGAATATATCATGTAGATAATGTAAAAATTTGTGAGTCGATCGATTAAGTTATTTGAAGGCTTATTTGAAAGGCAAGTTTTCTTAACGCTTGTCTAACTTCCAAGTTAGCAAGTTTTATGTGATTCGTTGAACTGAATTGCACGATTGGTTTTAAAGAAAAATTCGATGCAGATTTTAACTTCGGCTAGACTATTATTCGTAAGATATAGATTGATTATGATTCATATCTTTCTATATAGAAATGTTAACGTTATCTATGCCAAGTAATTGTATGCAGGCGTGAAGGTAAGGTTTGTCTATGAACAAACAAAAGTATTTTTCATCGATTATTCGATGGGCATGCGAGTTTGCCAAAAATATTGAATGAGTGTTAATGATAAATACGTCGATTTAATGAATGAGTGTTGCAATTGTTATTATTTCCTTATGATCACACGCAACAAGCCAGCAATCCTTATTGAGAACTCAGTTTAATCACGCGGTAAAGGAAATCCGGCGCGGCGAAGGATTTTATTTTATTTGGATTCTTAATTTTAAATTCTATTGTACTTAGGATTTCTTTTTCAAATTGATTTCTATTTCCTTATAGCAATTAGGGTTATAGTTTATAAATTCCTATTAGGATTTGGATTGTTTTGAGTAGTATAAATAGAGGTTCAAGTTGATGTAAACAATATACATTATTCATTATTCAATATATTTGTGAGGTTATTCTCTTCTTTTGGTTCTTTGAAGAATTCCTAAGTATTTTTCTTAGTTATTTCTTTGAGATTCAATTTGACTTATCATACAACAATTCATAGTTGTGTGTGGCGTCTTCTACCGCATCAATAAATCGATTGTCGAGATTACCGCTTCAATATAAGCGAGGGGTCAAGGTGTCGTTGGTGTCCATTCAACCGCAGAATTCGACGCAAGCAATTGTACCAAAATTACCGTCTCACATATAGGCGAGGGGTTAAGGTGTTGCAAGCAATTCACCCAACAATTTGTCTTAGAAAGCGATCGGTGACGACCACCTCACGCATGCGTCTTAGTGGAGTCTATCATTTGGTATCAAAGCTAAGCCTTTCTAGCAAGTTACTTATCTTTAATTTTACGTGAAATATATATTGTAAAAAACAAAAAAAAGAAACAAAAAAGAGAGCAAAAAAAAAAAAAAAAAAAAAGGAAAAGAAAAAATTCATATTCTATTGTATAACCCAATTTGTAGCACACCATCAAATCATCAAATTCAACCAAGAGTTCATACCGTTCCATCATCATCAATTCGAAGCAGAGCTATAATTTACAAATCGACGCATATAAGAGAATGCAAGACAATCGATCGGTGATTTTGTGATATTCTAATAGTTACACCATCTATAATTTTGTTTCGTGATAAGTAATTTTGAATTGATTAGTAAAACCAAGAATTTTGCTAGGGAATTCAATAAGAACCTATTAGAGAGAATATTTGAGGTAAAAGGCAAGAATGTAAGATTATTAGAGGGTAAAAGCCAAATTTGAGCGATACACGAGTGATTCATCATTATTTGAAGCGAAACACGTGGTGAGGGAGTGTGTGAGAAAATTTTTTATCTACTAACCTTTGTTTTGACAAAACATATATAGCTACAATTATGAAAGTTCTTATGGGTCTCAAGGAATACTTTCCAAGGCAATATTGATACTGAGCCATATACGAGATGGAGAGAAAATGGACCGAGAATTTGACTATCATGATTACTCGAGAGGAGGAAGGTCGGATGGGCAATTCAAGAGTTCTCGATCATACAATTATATGGTGGCGACTTATCAAACAAAAACATGGGGAGCGTCAGATTCGAGAGACATGGGCGAGAATTAAAAACAACAATGAAAGCGATTTGCTCGATCTGACAAATGGCGTGAGAAGGAGGAATATACATCTAAAAATTTGTAGAGCAACCTTCAAGGCGATCTACATTAGAAGATGATATGAGGGTTCACGGACATGTAAACAAAGAGGATTCACATTGGAGACAACCCCAAGACACTCTTAAGGCATCCAAGAACTTAAGAGAAGACATCAATGAGAGCTTTAAGGAGGTGGAAGAAATTATAGAATATGCAGTCCAAGGAGAGTTATTGGGTTCGAGTGTTCAAAATGAAATACATGATCTAAAGCAAGATGGTGAACATCCGAAAGAAAGTAATCAAGAAGATGAGTTTGTAAAAGGAAATACATGTGGAAAAGATCGATAAAAAGAAATTGTTCAAAAGATTGATAATGTTAAAGAAAAAATTGAAAGGAGTGAGAATGAAAAGAAAAGAGAGATTGAGAATAAAGAGAATGAGAGTGACCTTGAAAACAAGCGAGAGAAAAACAAAGCGAGAGGGTGAGCATAAAGAGAGAAAGAAGAAATATGTGACTATGAAAAAGAGAGTGAGTTGAAAAGTGAGTTATATTTTGAAAAGCCAATGATTATGTACATTAAATGCAAAGGCAGTAGCTTTTGAATACTAACACTAATGATTCTTCTTTGTCTAGTTTTGTTTTGTCTCTTATACAGTTGTTGATGAAATACCCGTACTATCATTCCGTCTCGAGTCGGTGATAGTATTCAGGAGACGACGGAGTTACCAAGGCGGGTTGGAGAGTTGGTGAAAGTGGGTATCGTGAGAGAAGCGGCGAGTTCATGTGTTGATTATGAGATCATAGTATCTAAGGAGGATGGGATAACGAGTTTGTTCGTTGATTTTGAATTGGTAAACAAGTATCGTTATTCTTTTCAATATTTAGATAATATGTTTGATAAATTGCATAGTTCATATGTTTTATCTACATGTGATAATGATCATGTGTTGATAATGCCTAATCAATTTCGCACGAGAGATTGTGATAAATGGAAAATTATTTTCGCATGTGAGTTATATAGGTGGTTAGTTATTTACATTAGATTAAGTGATGCATCTAGTGTTTTCATGTGTTATTTAAAACATGTTTTGCATGCTTCCATTGGATTTGTTGTTAGCTATTTTGTGGGTAGAATCATCTATATCATAAATTATGGTGGATACTTGATGTTTGTTGAGTTAGTTTATGATCATGATATATATTCTCGTTTTCGATGTGTTTACTTGCATGAAATTAATTCTAGGTTTTGTTGTCTAGATATTGACTTAGGGTTTCATGCTAGTCAATCTTTACATGAATTGTCGTTAGTTGACAATGGTAGTAATCATGTTGTTTCGTTGGGCGGTCTTCATTGCAAGATTTGCTATTATATGGTTTTGATTCAAAAAGTGTTTATCATCAAGATGGTTTGAGAGATGAGTTATTTGCATGTTTAGTTAGTTCACTTAGATTAGCTAAGGCATTGCATACTTCCATGGAATTGTTGAATTATATTTTGAATTCTTTCATGGGAAAATTTGTTATTCTCTATTTTGATGATATTTGATTTTTGTCAACACTTTGGAAAATTCTTTAGCATGTGTTGAGTTTGTTTGTGATCATCGTCGATATGCTATTGAAATTTCAACTTATGATTGTGACCTTTTATTCCGTTGGTGCTATTATTATGTGATTTTGATTGTGTTAATGTCAATGAAAGGAGAAAGGTTGGTTGTGTTTTGCAGTTAAGTGATAGGATCATATTCATCGAGGGAAACATGGATCGTGCAATTCAATTCGATCAATGTATTGAGAGTTTCTGAGGAAGTGTTTTGAATATTATTTTATTAGACTATGCATTTGATTTTGATTTATTTGATTCCTTTGTGATTTAGCAAAAGGAATTTGTTGATTTGTTTTTATTCGTGTTTAATCCGAGGATTGGTGTATGGGCTTATGCGACACGATGAATTTCAAAGTTGATATTTGACCCGGGATCATTGGCGTGGTTATGTTTGAAAATGATCGAGATTATAAGATTTCTGTTTGATCAAGGAATTCATCATTGGAAGAATCTATCACATGAAGAGTTTTCATTTTCATATTTGATCCGGGAGGAGTTAGAACTTTTCAAATTCTTGTTTTGCGTTCTACGATATTGCATATTCATTTAAATTTATGTGAGACTTGTGGTTATGTTTTGTTTGGTGATTCTAACTTTGTTTATTTTGATGTAGGATCAGATTTGTGGACAAATCCTTTTCAAGGGGAGTGGATGCCAAATTTGAGGACAAATCCTTTTGAAGAGGAGGGGAATGATGACAGATTGACCGGGTCAGAATTTTTTGTCAATTTATCGACTCGAGTGTCAAGTGTTCAACAAGTGGTTTTAAATAATTGGGTTGAAAATTATTCAAGAGAGTACAATTCAAGCATTATTGGACTGACCCAATTGGTCCATTCAATTCAATCCAGCACGAATTATCTAATTGATTTGATTGATAAATCATATCTTGTGAATTTTGGAATTCAATTATAATCTGCAACTTGCAAAGAAGGGATGTTACACTCATGTGGGGCCTTCTAAATCAAGCATCATGTTATTACTTGATTAAGCCCATGCCCGCACATGTAAAGAATGAAGACATGCAAAGAATTATTAATTTATTAATTTTTTATTATCACGTGGGCGCACCTTTTCAAGTATCGGACTTGGTTGTTGTTTTAAAAAAAGTCATCGACCTTGTTTTTTTTGTTTAAAAGTCATTGGACTTTATTTGTGATGCATACATGGCGTGGCAACTTAGCAATTGTTATTATTTCCTTATGATAACACGCAATGAAGCCGTGAATCCTTATTGAGAACTTCGGTTTAATCACGCGGTAAAAAGAAATCGTGGCGAAGGATTTTATTTTATTTGGATTCTTAATTTTAAATTCTATTGTACTTAGGATTTCTTTTTCAAATTGATTTCTATTTCCTTATAGCAATTACGGTAATAGTTCATAAATTCCTATTAGGATTTGGATTGTTTTGAGTAGTATAAATAGAGGTTCAAGTTGATGTAAACAATATACATTATTCATTATTCAATATATTTGTGAGGTTATTCTCTTCTTTTGGTTCTTTGAAGAATTCCTAAGTATTTTCTTAGTTATTTCTTTGAGATTCAATTTGACTTATCATACAACAATTCATAGTTGTGTGTGGCGTCACCGCATCGATAAATCGATTGTCTAGAGATTATCGCTTCAATATAAGCGAGGGGTCAAGGTGTCGTTGGTGTCCATTCAACTTATGAAATTCGAACGCAACAATTGTACCAAAATTAAAAATCTACATATAGGCGAGGGGTTAAGGTGTTGCAAGCAATTCACCCAACAACTATGCTAGAAATGATCGGGGCGACGACCACCTCACGCAAGCGTGCCGTGGAGTCTATCAATTGATCAACATAGAGTACTATAGGTTGATCACCTAGAAGTTCTCATACGTAATGCGGACGTAACAACCTTAGTGCTGTGAAATCCTTTTCAAGTATGAAAACTAAAAGTTATTGTTCATGGTCTATCGACCAGTTCAGAATTCCTAATCTATTCTATACTTTGGGAATTGATGTTATGAACAGTTAAAGTATTATTGTTTCATGATACTTCATAACTATTGTTCAGTTATGTAGGAATTGTTATATAATTCACGAATGTGGTATTACTGTTATCCTTTATTAAACTTGCTGAGCTATCATACTCACTTCTTGCGTGAATTATATAACTACGGTTAAGGATGAACGTCCTGAGAATGCTAAGAGAGGTAAAGGCAAAGCTAAGATGGATGCTTAGCCATTGTGTAATAGATTAGTATGTTTGTATGTATTATTACATTATGAATAACTAACGATATAATCGGTTATGAACCTGGGAAGGATTATACCTTTATTGTAATAAGAAGATAGTAATTACATTCATTTGGTTGTATTTCTATGGAATGATTGTATGGATATTAGTATAGTGGAGCACCATATGTCGGGTTCGAAGATACCCGAATTTGGGGGCGTCATAGTCGTTAAACGAAAAAAACATTTTAGCATACTCGGTCTTCAATTGAAAACCACACCAATATAACTCAGTACACATTATAATGCTTGATAGAAACATAATCTAAGTCTAGCCGGAAGAATTGGCTTAGACTTCATCATTCAAGACTTCATGCGAAAGAATACATGAATTACAAAGTTTGTCCAGACTAAACTTAAACAAGGGTTAGAATACTTGCCTTCAGCGTCTGCTTACTGATTATCACACGTACACTTTAGGTCTCTAAGTTTCTATAATACATGATCATATAATGTACCACATTAGGTCATATATAATCAAGTATGTATACTATTATATCTTACCCTTCATCTCAATCTAAATCATGACTTAGATCTGTTATTATGGTTTCTAGCTTTTCATTATGTCATTCACATTACGTTTAAATTCAAGTGATTATTAACTCTTAATCATCATACATAAGGTTTAAAAGTACCTCATAATATCTTATTAAGTTCCTCAATTTATTATTACTAAGTTATTGTTCAAGTTGTACTCATAACCATTCTTTACTGTCCACATTCTAGGGTTGGCGCTGCGGCACCGCCCATTGCTCTTCAAGCCATAGTAGGTACAGACTAGACTTCGTGCCTGCTGATGCGAGTCCTTACTCTTCAGTCGTATTTGTACTGAGTTATGATGTCTTAGACTTTGTCAAGACACTCTGGCGCCACTCATTTGGCCTTGGGTTAGCATTTGCGGCTGACTCATGCCTTAGAAAATTTGCAGCTTTTGCAAATTTGGCAAAACTCTCGGACGCATAACTTCTTCATTATAAGTTTGAATTGGATCGTTCAAAAGCCTACGATTCACAAATTACGTACTCTATGCGTTCATGCAAGAATTTATCTATTTGACTTCGTTTGCTAAAATGTCACCTATTAATTCATTTTCAAAAAAAACGATAAACATCCGTGAACGTTCAACGTTCTTTTCTTCGTTCTAAGTCGGAATTCGGTCATTTTTGAGTCCGCAACTCTATAATGCCAAATATGACTTGTCTCCATCGAAAACCAACGTTTCCGACTTCAAACACAAAATACGACTTCCATTCCGAGAATTTCACGAATTTAATGATTATCATCTAATCGTGTGAATTCTGGCAAAACATCATTACTAATGATTCTAAATGGATCTTAACCAACATATGAACGTTACAAGTTACTTATTACACCAACTTGTTATCAAAGTAGGTTTTGACTTATTCTCATAAGTCAATGACTTAATCAATTTATTAACTACATATTCTCATGCTTATGACTTACTATGAACTTAAGTCCATCAATCAATATTCTCATACTATATTGAACATACTAACATCATATAACAAACATATGACAAGTTCTTCACAAGTTTTTTCAACTTATTAGGTTCAAGTTGCTTATTCAACTTATTCGGCTTAAGTTCATTCATTAAAGACTTCTTATAGGTTCTTAGCAAACAATCTCATTTCTTTATCAATCCTATCATAGAAGAGATAAAGATATAATAGACATGAGTCTTACCCTAGAAGCACTTGTACTTTTCTTCTCTTTGGAAACTAACAAAGAGATTTTGACTTATTCTTGACTTATGTGGCTTATTCTCTCTAACCAATAAGCTACTTATCTTGAGAGGAGTTGGATGAAATGAAACAACCAACAAATGAATTATGAAGCTTGGTATTTATAGGCTTGGCTAAGTTATGGTATTATGGATATTAGGACATCCCACCTCCTTAACTAACCTCCTCAACCTCCACATCCTTACTATTCATCACTTTACAACTAAGTAACTTGCCTAGCACAACACTTGCTCATCACACAAAAAGCTTGCCCATTAAGATTACTCACTTTAGACTTGGTTTGCTCCATGGATCATGGCTTAGTTATATTGGGCTTGCTAATTATGTAGCTTATTCCTTGTTGGGCTTATAATACAATAGTTTGGACTCATGACTTATCAAACACTTGGGCTTGAGTATCACTTTCCATTGGACTTCTACCAATAAGCTAATAATCCTACAAGTCCATTACCTTTAATTAAACAACTTAACATATATACACCACGTATAATTCTCGTATGCTAGCTCGTGTAATCAATTATAATATATGTCATTCCATTCTTCATACATAATAGTATAATACATCGTATTATACTTACGCTCATTACTTCGTACAATGCCTACACATCATACGATTACAACTTCTTTTCCTTAACGCTTAATAAACCCAACATACCCAAATTAGGTCCGCATGCGAAATATTACGTTTTTCATACTTAGATTATTATTACATAATCAATCTTACCTCGATATTATAACGTTACGTATTTCTCGAAAGTTCAAGAATAATTCCCGAGCAGAAATTGATGAATAGTGTTTTCAAAAAATTTCTCGTAAAGCTTTTATTTTCGTCTTAGAAATTCACACACTTTAATTCTCTCACGTACTTAAAATACTACGTCATTCTGATGTTTCCAGGTTATAGAACGACATTCATCTTATCAACATGCAATAATAATAAATAATATTATTTTATTCATTATTAAAAGTATTTACAATGGTTAGATTTTTCGGGGCGTTACAGAGCAGCTTATGTCCAACATGGAACAGCTCTCTCAAGTGATTAATGACAAAAAGGGGGAGAAAAAGAGGCATAGAAAAAGGCAGAGTAAGAGGCATTCAAGAAAGGGCAAGGAGAGCAAGAACAGACAAATCAAGAAGACAAAGAAGAAGAAATTGGAAGAAGAAGATGGTTCATCATCTGAAGGGGAGCCAAAGGATGATAAGCCTAAGACTGAGGGGGAGCCAGAAGAAGAGGAGAAGGAGGAGCAAACAAATCAAACAGATGAGTAGTTGATCAACAGATATCCTGGAAACTTACATAGAGCCAAAGAGGTACATCTCTAACTAGTTAGGTATGTTCTGGATCCAGGATGTAAAATGTCATAGTGTATTAAAATTCCATATTATTATAAATAACATTCATAATTATCTGTTTTAGAAATACAGCAGCTCACTGTATATAAGATTCATTCATAACATGCATATGCACTTATTGTTTTTGTCATAATCAAATAGGGGGAGATTGTCAGGAATAAACATTTGAATGATATTCCTATTTATATATGATTTGATTATGATATATATGTGAATGAATATGCAAGTATGCTTGCATTAAGAAAAGCTGTAAAGTCCTTTGATAGAATATAGAAACATATGTACAAGTACTTAGAATGAATTGATCAAAGATGTTAGGTTGATCCTACATAAGCAAAACATCTCTATAAAGTCCTTGAAAAGAAATGATGTACAAGGACTATAGACATAGAAAGATCAAACATGTTAGTTTGATCTTATGATGTAATAGATAAGCTTGTCTGATTGTCGAGCACTGCACCAGAAATAGTAGTCTACCAGAAGAGTCAAGGATAACTCGAGAGCTATCGAGGCAGAATCATAGTCTGCAAGATAGTAGATCTCGGAGTTCGTAGACTTTCAGGAGAGACAAGGAAGGATCGTAGTGTGTCGACTAAAGCTTTCTCAGAGTCGTAGTCTGCCAAGGAAGTCATATTCAGAATCGTAGAGACATCCTGCCTACGAGCCAACGAAGCATCTGCCGAAGTCAAGTCAAGAATTGTAGACTACACTCGGAGTCGTAGAGTCTACTAACAGTCCAGTCAAGGATCGTACACTACACTCAGAGTCGTAGAATCTACTGATCGTATCAAAGGAAAAGATCGTATTCGAGAAAGATCTTAACAGATGGGATCGTAGTGTCAAGATCTGATCTCGGAGTCGTAGTGTCTGCACATCAAAGCTAAATCGTAGAGTGCAGAGCTAAGACCTCAACAGATGTGCTCACAAAGTCAAGGTAGAATCGTAGAGCAAACACGATTCTCAATAATTGAGCACTCCTAGAATATCCAAAGGAATGAAGTCTCTACTTGGTACTGCAAAGATGAATCTCACCTAAAGGAAGCCAGAGAGCACTCAACGAATAGCATGCAAGCTATTAGAAGATCTAAGCATCAACCCAATCAACATATAGATTTAGTTGTGAAGCCATTAAAGATGAAGTCTTCCACAAGATGATCATAAGAAGACTTCAGTAGCTGACAAAGGAAAGTCAGCTTGTGCAGTAGCTGTCAAATAGAAAGATGTCAACGATGTTGGAAGTAACCAAGATCTTACTATTTGCCAAACAAAGAACGAACCGACGTAGTATATATAGAGATACTGGTCAGACTCTAAAGAATAAGGCTAAAGTGATTAAGCATTGGGTCAGTCCGTTGATGATAAGTGAACGGGAGATCACAAGGAGAAAGCGAGAGCTGGACACGCAAACAAATCTGAAGGGTCTTGTTATTCAGAAGGGACCTGTGACACCCCCAAATCTGGTACTTCCATTTCCACAGGATTTGGTGTTCACTGTACAAACATCATCTATCTATCTACCCATAAATAAAATACAACCATACAATAGATAGAAAAAATAATAACTCTCTCCCTTTGTGGGGTTACATCAATCGCATAACTAAATAAATCAACTTAATCTAACCTTAAAATATAAATGTATAAACATAACAATTAAGTCTTAAGTAACATCAATTCTAAATGTCATTACACAACCCCATAAACAAATAGTCTTCATTACTTCCTAATCTTACCCTTGCCTTTACTAATGGAAGGCTCGTCTGTTCTCTCGTTCTTAACTGCAATGTTATTATTGAAAGTAATATGCACACAAGCCAATCATGTTTGATGATAAAGCATATACTTTGTAACAATCTTATTCATTTATTAATAAAAAGTATTAATTTATTAAAGGCTTTTAATTATCTACATGATCTTTGTTTTATAATATGTGATAAACCCATAGTTTTAAGCAATGCTTTTAGAATAATGATGATGATCATTCTAATGAGATCTAAATTCTTAGAAAGCTTAAAACTAAAATAGTTCCCAATCGTTGGATTACTAAATTGGGGATTGTGAATGGGATAGATTAATACATCGTTGCTTGCTCATTGGATGAGGATTATTGATCTCATGATCATTTGTGTGGAGACACTAAAGCAAGTATGTAGGTGCTTATTAGAGAATAAGTTCACTTTGAGCGTGGCTCGCTAAGGAATACCTAATGGAGTTTTATTTGCTGTCGATAGGAATTCTTGTAGTGATAGTAGTACAAGTAATCCTTGGACTTGAGATCATCATAGTATCTTGTGTATGATGAGTTATACTTTGACTTATTCCTTAAGACCCTTAGGGTATATCAAAGGTATGCTTGGGTATAATAAGTTATACATGGAGATAATGTATGATCGATAAAGAATCTACCACTTAATAAAAGAAGAGAAATGTCTATGTGATTCGATAAATGACAACCCAGTAGTCCTTGGCGAGGTAGAATGAAATTAGAAAGGAGTTTCTAATTTGCATTATTTGAGTTGTGCATTTAAGGATCGAAATACATATAATTAAATAAAATAAGACTTGTGAGTAATTCCATGTCTTATATTTAATTGGGACATTGTATGGTGGAAGGATTGAATTATGCGGTAACTATTTACTCAAAGGTTCTTTAATGATTAATGTTGAAATCTATATTATCCGGAAAGTCGTTGATGTTAGGGAGGCTTATCCATTATAGAATAAATATTATTTATTTAAATAAATTAATTGTTTAATTTATTTATTTAAATAAGATTAGAATTGTTCTAATTGATTTATTCACAATAGGTTTAATATGGTGAACCTAAAGGATCACACCATAAAAGGAAGAATAATTATTTAAGAAGTTAATGGCATAATCGTAATAATATGTTAAGTATATTTAATTTAATCTATGGTGATAGAATAAATTAAATAGCTTAATATTTATTATTTAATATTTTAGAAATATTAAATATAAATTAATAAGAGGAGTCTTATTAATATTATTACAATTATTATTATTTTAATTTCTAAAAGAGTTTATGAATTAATTTAATATAAGTACTCTCATTTATTCCTAATTGGATTAGGAAGTTAAATTAATTAAAAGAGTTTAATTAATTATCCCTAATAAGATTAGGGAGATTAATTAATTAAAAGAATTTAATTAATTAAATAAATCCCAATTCCTTAATTGTTAAGGTGGGTTGCCCACATCTATAAATAAGAGGAGTCTTATTATGGGTGGGGGTGGTTGACTTTTACTAATACGTAATAATTCCAATTTGTTGGAGAGTACGCCCTTTCTATAGAGATAGAAAACTAGGGTTGAGCCAATATCCCTTCTTCTTGAATCTTTATTTTCTCCTTGGTGGATCACCTCTAGAGGCCAAACACATGGGTGGCTAACGTTGATCAAAGGAAGGAACCAAACCCGGTGGATTCAAGTTGAACGCGAAAGGATTTGGAGGTGAACTTGTACCTGAGGAAGCTCGATCTTCAAGGGTATGATTTTATTCTTTATCTTTTCGTTTAATTAATAATTGTGCATAAAGGGTGATCCGGGTATATGCTTTGTAAATAAGTTTAAACTCTGATTTTACACGTTTTCGCACTTTTTATGCAATTTGATTGCGTTCTTGAATATTACAAACCTAACAGTGGCATCAGAGCCAAACCTTTATGCGAATTATTAATTGTTTTAATTTGATATGTATATTGATATGTGTTTAGAACAATTTAATTTGGCATAATTTAATTGTATAAAATTTAAATAAATAAATAAAAATAAAAAAAAAACGTGGATGATTTCCGTGGAAATTGGTTTCTTGGATTCAAAATTGGTGGGTGGCCCACGTGAAACAAAATATGCCCAGGACTTAAACCAGCAGGAATTCACGGAAACTATATATATAAAAAAAATGGTTACAGATGCCTTAAAAGCAATGCAAGGATTTCTAGGATTCAAAAATAATTATTATACATATACCGTTATATATATAATATATATAACTATTATATATATATATATATATATATAACTATTATAATCTTAATTATTTTAATTTTAGAATAAAAGTTTATTTTAATTTTAAAATAAAATGTTTATTTTAATCTTAAAATAAAAGGTTTATTTTAATATTAAAATTAGAATTTCATGCTTTAACTAATTAGAGTTGAAATTGGATTCCATAATAACTAATTGGAGTTGAAATTGGATTTTATTTTTCTAAAATAAAGGAGTTTATTTGTGAATAGGGAAGTAAATCCATCTTTCCTTAAATAAAGGAGTTTGTTTAGATATGAAATAAGATTTCATATTATTCAAAATAAAAGAGTTTATTTGTGAATAGGAAGAGAATCCTAATTTCCTTAAATAAAAGAGTTTATTTAAATATGGAATAAGATTTCATATTATTCAAAATAAAGGAGTTTATTTGTGAATAGGAAAGAATATCAAGTGTTTCCTTTAATAAAATATTTTTTTTATGGAATTAGATTCCATAATTAATTAAAATAAAAGAGTTTATTTTAATTAAAGATTTTTTTATATATGGAATTGGATTCCATAATTAATTAAAATAAAGGAGTTTATTTTGATTAAAGATTTTGATTAAAATAAAATAGTTTATTTTATTCAAAATTAGATAAATTAAAATAAAATAGTTTTATTTTGATTTAAATTTGGATTAAAATAAAGGAGTTTATTTTGATTCAAAATAGATTTTATACTAACTAAATTTGCCCATTAAATGATATCAATATATATATTAAATGTTTATTATTCATAGGATGAATGTTATTTATTGATGCATATGATGATGTGTATGATAATAAATGGGATTGATTATGGACTATTGACCGATGTGATTGGATTTTATTTTAGTTGGATGCGTGAATGTATGGGTTTTATTAAATGGGAATTCGTGTATTCGTCTTCTCTAATTTTTTCGAATGTAAATTCTATCTCTCTCTATGTACTTCCCTCGATTTCACGATCAAGGTTTCTATTTATTTTAAAAATAATTATGTAATAGGAATAGTTAGAATTAATTTTTGAAGAATTAGAGATCAAGGAGCAAGGGCGCTTGAAGACAGTTTGTAATGGAGCAGGGTTTAAATGTAATAGTTATATTTAAATATTATTTCTTGTACCCCTAGGGTTTGACCTTTTAGTTCACTTGGTGGCTATAGTGAACCAAACTAGAATAAAAGTCCATAATCAATCCAAGTAGAATATAGTATTCTATATATGCATGCTTATACTATATATATTATATATTATGCAAACATGCTTCGCATGTTTATTAATATGACGTATTTATATATATATATATGTAATGCGCGCTAAACAAGATGAGACAAATTAATAACAAACCCCTCAAATTTTTATATTAAGTCCTAAGCGTTCAAAGATATTTGGAATATCGAGCGTCAGCTTTCTAGCATGATAAAATTAATAGAGTATTAAATATTTAATATGAGTTTGTTGTGTCACCACAAGACAAGTATTAAGTATTTAAGATGTTAATTTATCACATTTGATGCTTATAAAGAAAATTGAACAATATTGTTTTGTTGTGTCACCACAAGGATGATATTTTCTTTTTGAATATATGGAGTGCTAGGTCGGACTTAACTTAGATAATTTTGATTAGGATGTACCACCACTTGATCAAAATAATCTAAGAGGCAAAAGAAAAGGAGTTGCATAGTTGATGTAATTGACAAAAGTTGTCTACCTATTTATTTATATATAGTTTGTTGTGTCACCACAAGGCTATATACATTTGAAATGGGATCCTTATTCTCACTAACAAATCTTTAATTAGATTTTGCCGAACTATATAAGTGAGGGTAATATAGTTAGAAGAAAATAGTGGGAGATACCAATTTAAAACAAGACCTAATTTATTTTGGTAATTAATAAAAGAATGTATGTTAAAATGTTGTTAATTACAAATTCATTTCTGTAATTTTACAATGTCTAAAATTACTATCATTGCGAAGCATATTAGATGCTAAATTAACTTGAATCAAATTAAGCGGATTGGTTAAGGAATTTGAGAATAGTTCTCAGTTGAAAAGCTATCTTATGTCCATAATACGCCTATCCTCGCAATGGTTGCGCATAATGCCTCGAGGAAGAGATTGCTACTTTTAGAAAGTGGCAAAATGATGCATAGTTGGCTCAATGCATCATGCTCGCATCCATGAAAGTAACGAGCTTCGACGTCGATGAAACTATGGATGCTCTTACTATATTCCCGCACATCAAGTAGTTGATAGTGAGGAAAGTAGGGACCGATAGATATCGAGATATCTAAGGAGCTCTTAGATCTAGAATGATTGGATGACACTACAATACAGATAAAAGTTCTTAACATTATCAATTTGATTGATCAATTAGGACAACGAGTTTTGTCATGGATGGAGAGTTGAGCCAAGTTTTGATCTTGCACTCACTCCCGGACTCCTTTAACAATTGTTGTGAATTTTTCATATGAACAAGCTAGATATCAGCCTCGCTGATTTGCTTAACATATTGAAAAATGTTGAGAGTCACTTTCCAACCAAGAAAGATCAAGTCTTCTTGGTAGGGGCCAAAGGATCTTACGAAAGAAGAACGATTCAAAGAAGGTATAATAGAAAGGCGTAAACAAAGGATAATAAGAACAAAAGCGATCACGGATAGCAAAGGAGCTTGCTTCCACCGCAATAAGCCAGGACCTTTGAAAAAAAGCTGAGAAGCATCTTGCAGAGGCTAACCAAAGAAGCTTAGTGAAGTTTGATTTACAAATACAAATTTGTTCATGATTTAAAATAAATTTTTCTTTAAGTCGAGGTTCTACTTGGGTATTGGATACCAACTTTGGTTACCATAAATATAGATTTATGAAGGGACCAAGCGAAGTAGAAAGATAAAAAATATAAGTAATCCTATATGGGAAATGTAACAAAGGTTGCCATATTAGCCATAGAAACTTATAGTTTACCAATGCTACACGGAAAATCTATTAAGTCGATAAGTTGTTATTGTATTCCAGTTCTTGTTAAAATATTATTTCCATTTTATTGTTGGACAATGAAATCTTTGGTATTATAATTAAGAACAATTGTTGTTCTATTTATAATAATAATGTTTTGTATAGAACTGGAATATTACTTAATAAATTTTGTATACTTGACTTACATGAAAATAATTTTGCCTATTGAACAAATTAGTATAAGAAAAGGAGATGATCATTCAAAGAGTTGAATGTGTGTATTTGCTAAAATACAAGTATGAATTATTTGAAAGGTTCAAAGAATTCAGAAGTGAAATAAATTGATAAAGTATTAGAATTCTTTGATCGGATCAAGGAATAAATACTTATGCAATAAGTTTCTGGATCATCTCAAATGGTTTTCTCATAATGGACACATCCTGATACGCAATAATTAATTGATGTATCTGAATGAAAAATCGTACCTTGTTGGACATGGTGCGGTCCATAATGATTTTACCGACATTCTAGTATCCTTCTAGGGTCATGTCCTAGAAATGGCTGCATATCTACGAAAAGGTAACCTCAAAATCCATTTCAAGACTCCATAAAAGTTAAGGACAGGGAGGATTCCTAATCTTAAGTATGTTAAGATAAGGGGTTGTCCAACTTATGTGAAAAGGTTTCAAAGGATAAGCTTGGGACAAGATTTGACAAGTACAAATTTTTGGGACATCCTAAAGTAAGTTTAGGGTATATGTTCTATAATCCCACTTAGCAAAAAGGTGTTTGTTACGAAACACGCTTCCTTCTAAGATAAAGGTGTTTATCATTGAAGGACTAGTGGGAGGATAATAGATCTTGAAGAGTTCAAGAACCACAAAACACTATAAGTCAAATAAGAGGAACCTGTAGATGGACCAATTGTACCACAACCGAATCGTAAAACGGAATAATCGAGAGGATACTGGAGGTATAGATTCATCATAGATTATGATGATGAGGTACGCATCATAGAAGATGATGATCCAGTTACATACGATGAGGTAAGTGTTGTAGACACTCAAAGAAATGGATTGAAGCAAGTTTCTCAAATATGGAACATTCGTTTTGATGAGACAATCAAAAGAGTTTGATTTTATCAAAAATAAGAATGAACCTAGTGTGTACAAAAGGGTCAGTGGGAGCATCATGACATTCCTAGTACTATATGTTGATATACTACGGATAAGGAATGACATACCAATGCTACAATCAGTAAAGATAAAGTTGTCTAAACATTCCTCCATGAATGATTTGGGAAGAGTATCTTAATTGGGGATACAAATCTATATAGATAGATTTAAGAGGATGCTCGACTTAACCCAAGGAACGTATATTCATTTGATACTAAAGTCGTTTAGCATGGCAAACTCCAAGAGATGTCTCATGTTGATGAGCCATGGAGTGTATCTCTCTTAATAGTCCCCACAGACTCCTAAAAAGAGAGGTCGCATGAGTGACAATCATGCATGCAATGAAATGTACTGAGACACGATGTTGATTAGTCATATTATGGAGAAGTTCACTATGAAGTCGGTGAAAACATCTTAAAGTGCTTAACCAAGCACTAAGGATGTGATCATATTCATGGTGGGTCTAAATTAAAACTAGAGGGCTTAATGAGAATCAAGTTTTTCGAGATAGACCAAGATGACGAGAAAAATCCACTTAAGGTAAAAGCGTTATCTTGAGCAATTAGTGCGAAAGAATTGGAAAGGTTCCAAACAAGAAAGAGTTCTTTGGTTTAGTGATAAAGACAAAGTATATAACTATAAATGAAGTCGCAAGTTGATTGTTTGGATTAAAAGTTCATTACATAACTAGGAATAGTTCCTAAGTCTCATCTTGGATCTAAACATGTGTTGTGGCACTTTCATTTGATTATTAGAATCATTGAAAGATGGGAAATCATTATAGAGATAGTGGACTCTCATGAACAACATTACATATCCATTAACTAAAGCTTATCCAACAAAGCGGGATAATCGTCACTTAGAGAAGAAGAGTATAAGATACTGATGGCGATTGGCTTTAGTGCAAGTGGGAGATTGAAAGAAAGTAATATGCACACAAGCCAATCATGTTTGATGATAAAGCATATACTTTGTAACAATCTTATTCATTTATTAATAAAAATTATTAATTTATTAAAGGCTTTTAATTATCTACATGATTTGTTTTATAATATGTGATAAACCCATAGTTTTAAGCAATGCTTTTAGAATAATGATGATGATCATTCTAATGAGATCTAAATTCTTAGAAAGCTTAAAACTAAAATAGTTCCCAATCGTTGGATTACTAAATTGGGGATTAGTGAATCCGGATAGATTGGTACATACGTTGCTTGCTCGTTGGATGAGGATGATTGATCTCATGATCATTTGTGTGGAGACACTAAAGCAAGTATGTAGGTGCTTATTAGAGAATAAGTTCTTTGAGCGTGGCTCGCTAAGGAATACCTAATGGAGTTTTATTTGCACTGTCGATAGGAATTCTGTAGTGATAGTAGTAGTGACAAGTAATCCTTGGACTTGAGATCATCATAGTATCTTGTGTATGATGAGTTATACTTTGACTTATTCCTTAAGACCCTTAGGGTATATCAAAGGGTATGCTTGGGTATAATAAGTTATACATGGAGATAATGTATGATCGATAAAGAATCTACCACTTCTAATAAAAAAGAAATGTCCTATGTGATTCGATAAATGACAACCCAAGAGTCATTGGTTAATGAGAATGAAATTAGAAAGGAGTTTCTAATTTGCATTATTTGGAGTTGTGCATTTAAGGATCGAAATACATATAATTAAATAAAATAAGACTTGACAAGTAATTCCATGTCTTATATTTAATTGGGACATTGTATGGTGGAAGGATTGAATTATGCGTAACTATTTACTCAAAGGTTCTTTAATGATTAATGTTGAAATCTATATTATCCGGAAAGTCGTTGATCGCTAGGGAGGCTTATCCCTATTGTAGAATAAATATTATTTATTTAAATAAATTAATTGTTTAATTTATTTATTTAAATAAGATTAGAATTATTCTAATTGATTTATTCACAATAGGTTTAATATGGAGAACCTAAAGGATCACACACTATAAAAGGAAGAATAATTATTTAAGAAGTTAATGGCATAATCGTAATAATATGTTAAGTATATTTAATTTAATCTATGGTGATAGAATAAATTAAATAGCTTAATATTTATTATTTAATATTTTAGAAATATTAAATATAAATTAATAAGAGGAGTCTTATTAATATTATTACAATTATTATTATTTTAATTTCTAAAAGAGTTTAGGAATTAATTTAATATAAGTACTCTCATTTATTCCTAATTGGATTAGGAAGTTAAATTAATTAAAAGAGTTTAATTAATTATCCCTAATAAGATTAGGGAGATTAATTAATTAAAAGAATTTAATTAATTAAATAAATCCCAATTCCTTAATTGTTAAGGTGGGTTGCCCACATCTATAAATAAGAGGAGTCTTATTATGGGTGGGGGTGGTTGACTTTTACTAATACGTAATAATTCCAATTTGTTGGAGAGTACGCCATTTCTATAGAGATAGAAAACTAGGGTTGAGCCAATATCCCTTCTTCTTGAATCTTTATTTTCTCCTTGGTGGATCACCTCTAGAGGCCAAACACATGGGTGGCTAACGTTGATCAAAGGAAGGAACCAAACCCGGTGGATTCAAGTTGAACGCGAAAGGATTTGGAGGTGAACTTGTACCTGAGGAAGCTCGATCTTCAAGGGTATGATTTTATTCTTTATCTTTTCGTTTAATTAATAATTGTGCATAAAGGGTGATCCGGGTATATGGTTTGTAAATAAGTTTAAACTCTGATTTTACACGTTTCCGCACTTTTTATGCAATTTGATTGCGTTCTTGAATATTACAAACCTAAAAATTATTACGCAAGAGTGAGCACGATTGCCCACAAGTATAACAATATAATAAATGAATAATAATAACATGCGAATGAATTAATAACTTTGAATATAAAAGCTCAACTTTTGAATCAAGAATGAATAACAAGAATCAAAAGAAATTCTGAGGGTCACAAGACCTTGAACTATGTCCTAGGTTGTCAAGTGTTTATTCTTGAAACCTTTAACAGTCATAAGACTATGGACTCTTCTTCTCGTACTTAGGGGATCGCCCTTAGTACCACATCACATGCACAATATCTTAACGCTAAAGCGTAAATAATCCCCTATTAAAGGGTTGTTCATCTCAATTTGACATCGGAGTCCGCACCAAAGGAAGTTTGGATTGGTAAGCTCAATAAAAGTTCTAGAATTTATAACGCTTATCAACTATGGACTAGTTGAATCAATAAGGGTTCACTAGTCTTACAAGGTTCAATAATAATTGATATTCAATTTGAATAATAAAATTCAAGATGTATACAATCGAATAAGTATTGTATAATAGGAATTATGTTTTTAAAGAATGGTAAGATCTAATATGAAATCTTGACTTGAACAATAATAAACAAGAAAGAATAATGAATTTGCTTTATGTAAAGAATTAAGGTTTAGGAACTTGCCTCGTGTGTAGGCTAAACGATTACTACTTCCGTTCACCACAAGTCCTACACATATACCATATATATTCACAAAATTCATTAGTTACATTTTCTCTTAATTATTTAATATAAACTCTACTTTATTTAACAAATCATTACCCTTCTAATTTAATTACTTAATTAAATTAGAATATTTTCATTCTCTTACTATTATTACACTCGAATAAATTATTTCATAATAATTTCCATCGAATATTTATTTTATTCCATAAACATCTCAATTAAAATATTTACTTTATTTTATAAATATTTTAATAATAATTTTCATCGAATATTTATTTTATTCCATGAATATCTCAATTAAAATATTTAATTTATTTTATAAATATGTTAATAATAATTTTCATCAATATTTATTTTATTCCATAATATCTCAAATAAAATTTTTAATTTATTTTATAAATATTTTAATAATAATTTTCATCGAATATTTATTTTATTCCATAAATATCTCAATTAAAATATTTGATTTATTTTTTATAAATATTTTAATAATAATTTTCATCGAATATTTATTTAATTTTTTATTTTTATTTTTATTTTTTGATCACGAAGTGGTAATGTAGTTTAGTAGTGCTTGCACGAAGCGAAAGTTACCTGTGCTCATTTTCTGCGAGCTCATAGCTTCAGATTTCATGAACATAACAAGGCCAAATTAGGTCAAAAATCAATCACATGTAAAATTATACATGAATATGGCCATAGCTTCCAATTTCCTTGTCTATATATTAGTTTAAGCATACCCAAATACTAGAATTTATACATAATCATTACCCAACATTTATAGAGTAATTTAAACCCATTAAAACACATAGTTACTGTAATTAAAATATGTAAATTATCTTTGTTTCTTGATGTTTCAAGGTTTTGAATAAAAACATAGAATTTACTACTATGGATTCGTTATAAGGTCAAATCCAACCACTCAAGTTTCATTTTGTTTGTTTTAAAATGTACAATCATATATAAGTGTAAAATTTAGGGATAATATATGATCAACACATTAAATTTGTGTGTAAGGGCCATATGGCCATATCACGTACTCTGTAAATTTTTGAAATAACAAGCCAAAATCATACGTTATAATCTTATGAAACCAATGATATGGAAGCACAATATATATATATATATATATATATATATATATATATATATATATATATATATAAAACATGCCTTACAACTCAATTATTACATATATTCACATAACACCATAATTTCCCAATTATAGAGAATCACAGAAAACTTAAGCCATATTCATGAAACTTAAAAGACGTAAATTATAAATTGTGTTGAAGAAAATTACCCAAGCGTATAGTGAAATAGTAGGAGATGAATTGAAACCCTTCCCAAACTCTTCAATCACTCAACTCACACTTTACTCAACAATTTCTCAACTCTCTTTCTCTTTTCCCTCTCTACTTAATGTCAGACTTAGGAAATTAATGAAGAAGGAAGACGTATTCAATAAATAAAAGTGACTGACGCTTTGTGGTCAGTTACCCAGTCACGGGTAACTGCCCTCAACTCCCACTAAGGCCACGTTTGGCTTAACAAAAATGGGTTTTAAAACCATTTAATTTAATAAAGCCTTATAATATAGTTTTAAATAATGTCACACCCATTATAAAATAAATCTAATATCTTATTTAATATAGTAAATTCTCATTAATTCACATTGTCATAAAATTAAATTTCTCATTTAATAATAATATTAAATTATTAAATCTCTAATTAATAATTTAATTAATTGAAATAACATTGGCTTATTAAATATATTTCTTTTAATTCAATAAGCTCACATAATCATATACTTGAATAATAAAATTTTCCACATTAATTTAATAAATATAACACATATAATTAAATTAATCTATCACAACTTCATCAATTAATTAATTAATCTAATAATTAATTCATCGAAAAATATTTATTCAATCTAATAAATATTAAAATTAAATTACAAAATTACGGTTGTCACGTCTTTCCCCTCTTAAAAGGATTCTGTCCCCAGAATCACAACTCAAAAATTTGTCCCGTTACATTCTCCCCCCTACAAAAAATTTCATCCCCGTAATCGCATATAACAATCTAAGTAAATAAATGAGGATAATTCTTCATCATATTCTTCGAGTTCCCACGTAGCTTCTTGTTGTGGTTCCTCCAAATTACCTTAACAGAAGGTATTACTTTATTTCTCAGAACTTGTTCTTTTCAGTCGATAATTTGAACATGAATTTCTTCGTAAGACAAGTCTTTGTCGAAATGTAGGGGTTCATATTCAATCAAATGCTTGTAATCGAATTTATAGGGTCGTAAGACTGAGACATGGAAAACATTGTGGACATTCTCTAGAGATGGAGGTAAGGCTACCTCATAAGCAACTTCTCAGGCCTTTCGTAACTTCAAAGGGTCCGATGAATCTTGGGCTCAATTTTTCCTTCTTTCCGAATCTGATCTTTCCTTTCCAAGGAGAGACCTTTAAGAACACATAACTACCTGGTTCGAACTCAACATTCTTACGGTGTGGATCAAGATATTTCTTCCGCTTCATCTTGAGTCTTTGTCAATCTTGCTCGAATCACCGCATATTTACTACTGTCTCACGTTTGTTGTACCAATTTTGGGCCTAGTAGTTGTCTTTCGCCAACTTCATCCCAATATAGTGGAGTTCTGCACTTTCTGTCGTATAACGCTTCATAGGGTGGCATTCCAATACTAGCGTGGTAACTGTTGTTGTAATCGAACTCTACTAATGGTAGGTGATCATCCCAATTTCCTTTAAAGTCCATCACACAGGCTCTTAGCATATCTTCTAATGTCTGAATCGTTCTCTCACTCTGTCCATCTGTTTGAGGGTGGTAAGTCGTATCATTCATTAAATAATTGTGTACCCATGCATTCTGAAGACGTTTCGGAAATTTGATGTAAAGCGCGTATCCCTATCTGAAATAATTGATACCGGAACTCCGTGCCTCAAAATAATCTCTTTTACGTATAGCCTCGCCAACTGATCTAAGTTGAATCTTATTTTGATCGGAAGGAAATGTGCAGATTTCGTCAAACGGTCAACGATAACCCATACTGCGTCGTAGCCTTTCTGAGTCGTCGGAAGGCCAACCACGAAGTCCATTGTAATATGTTCCCATTTCCACTCGGGATCTCTAACGGTTGTAGCAATCCACCTCGGTCTCGATGTTCCACTTTTACTTTCTCGACAGTCGGACACTTGGCAACACATTCTCGCAACATCACGCTTCAAATTCGCCACCAGAAATGTTGTTCAAGATCTTGGTACATCTTGGTACTACCAGGTGAATCGAATATCGTGAACTATGAGCCTTGCTTAAAATATCTTCCTTAATCTCTTGAATCTGGCAAAGACCCAAATTCTATTATCAAATCTCTTAAAGTATTCCTTCCTTATCCATCTTAAATCTCGGTTCGGTTCCTTTCGACATCTTCTTTGTCACATTTTACATTCTTCGTCATTCCAAGTCGAGCCTCCTTAACTTTATCCAAGAGGGTTATACCAGATTGCATCAAATATTTTCTCATCAATCTCCATAGGATACTTCACTTCCAATTCCAAACTTCTCCATTCTTTGAAATTAACTCCTCCCTGCATTTGCAACATCGGTTTCCCCAACCCTTTCTACTTAAGGCATCGACCACCACATTTGCTTTACACTTGATGATGGTATAGAATCTCATAATTGTAGTCCTTAATTAACTCCAACCACCTTCTTTGGCGCATATTCAAGTCTTTCTGTGTAAAAATATATTTCAGACTCTTGTGGTCTGTATATATTTCACACTTCTCCCCATAGAGATAGTGCCTCCAGCATTTTCAAAGCAAAACCATCGCAGACTAACTCCAAGTCATGGGTCTGGGATACCCCTTCTCATAATCTTTGGTTAATTGTGGACGCTGCACGCAATAATGACTCGCCATTTTGCATGAGCACACGTACCAAGTCCTTTGTGTGACGCATCACTATATACCAAAAAATTTCTGTGTCATCCGGAAGAGATAACATAGGGGTGAACTTAACCTCTTCTTTAATTCTTGAAAGCTTTCCTCACACTTCTCCGTCCAAACAAATTTCATCGATTTTCTAGTCAGATTCGTCAACAGGGTTGCGATCTTGGAAAAATACTGAATGAATCTTCTGTAATAACCTGCCAATCCAAGAAAACTTCTTACTTCCGACGGCGTCTTCGACTGATCCCAGTTAATCACAGCTTCGACTTTGGAGGGATCCACCGAAATTTCGTCCCTATCGATCACATGTCCAAGAAATTGTACCCTTTCAATCTAGAATTCACATTTCGAAAATTTAGCGTACAACTTTTCTTTTCTCAACGTCTCTAATGTCACCCTCAAATGTTCTTCATGTTCTTCCTTGGTTTTCGAATATACCAAAATGTCATCTATAAATACCACTACAAATTTGCCCAAAAACGGCTTGAACACTCCATTCATTAAGACCATAAATGCTGCAGGAGCATTTGTTAGACCAAATGACATTACCAGAAATTCGTAGTGACCGTATCGGGTTCTGAATTTTGTCTTCGGTACATCTTCTGGTCTCACCTTCAGTTGATGATAACCACTCCTCAAATCTATCTTTGAAAAGTATCTCGCTCCCTTTAACTGATCGAACAAGTCGTCGATTCACGGTAATTGATATCTATTCTTGATCGTGACCTTATTCAGTTCTCTATAGTCGATCCTTCCCTCCTTACAAGGATTATGTCCCCAAAATTACAACTCAAACAAATTATTCGTCACATTCTACCCTCCTTACAAAGATTTTGTCCCCAGAATCGAAGATACAGATTAAACAAATAACTCAGGGTAATTCTTCATCATTTCAGCTTCAAGTTCCCACGTAGCCTCTTCGACATTGTGGTTCCTCCATATTACCTTCACAAAAGGGATCACCTTATTCCTAAGCACTTGTTTTTTCCTGTCGACTATCTAGATAGGAATCTCTTCATAAGACAAGTCTTTATCAAACTGTAATGGTTCGTACTTGATCACATGCTTGTAATCGGGTTTATACGGTCGTAACACCGAAACATGAAAAATATTATGAATGTGTTCCAACTCTGAAGGTAGAGCTACCTCATAAGCCACTTCTCCTACTCTTCGCAGCACCTCGAAAGATCCAATAAACCTTGGGCTTAGCTTTCCCTTTTTACCAAAATGGATTTTCTCCTTCCAATGAGAAACTTTTAATGTGACGCCCCCAAATTCGGGTATCTTCCAACCCGACATATGGTGCTCTACTGTACTAACATCCATAAAATCATTCCATTGAAATACAACAAAATGAATGTAATTACAATCTTTTATTACAATCAAAGTATAATTCTTCCCAGGTTAATAACCGGTTACATCGTTCATTGTTCATAATGTATAATACATACAAAATTTCTAAACTATTACACAATGGCTAAGCATCCATCTTAGCTTTGCCCATATCTCTCTTGGCATTCACAGTACATTCATCATTAACTGCAGTTATATAATTCACGCAAGAAGTGAGCATGACAGCTCAGCAAGATTAATCAAGGATAATAGTAATACCACATTCGTGAATTATATAACAATTCCGACATAACTGAACAATAGTTATGAAGTATTATAAATCAATAATACTTTAATAGTTAATAACATCAATTCCCAAAGTATAGAATAGATTAGGAATTCTGAATCGGTCGATAGACCATGAACAGTAACTTTCAGTTTTCATAATTGAAAAGGAGTCCACTGCACTAAGGTCGTTCATCCGTATAACTTATGAGCACTTCTAGGTGATCAACCTATAGTACTCTATGTTGATCAACACTCATTCATTAAACGTGTTTACATTTAATATTTTTGGCAAACTCGCGTGCCCATCGAAATATCAATGAAAAATACTTTTATTTGTTCATAGACAAACCTTACCTTCACGTCCGTACCAATTACTTGGCATAGGATAGCGTTAACATTTCTATATAGAAAGATATGAATATCAATCAATCTATATATTATGAATAGTCTAGCCGAGTTAAAAATCTGGCATCGACCCTTTCTTTAAAACAAGTCTTGCAATTCAGTTAAACAAATCACATAAAACTTGGCTAACATGGAAGTTAGACAAGCGTTAAGAAAACTTTCCTTTCAGCGACTTCAAATAATTTAATCGACTGACCACAGCCTTTACAAAATCTACATGATATATTCACATAGCACACTTTATTAGCTAACAAACAAATGTTCACATTGTTCTTACAAACTTCTTTCTCTTCTAAGTCCTAGTTAACTTAATAACTTTATTAAAGTCAACATGACTTATTACCTTTCGTCCTGGTTTATTAATCAACCAACATTATTAACCGAACTCGAATATCGTTGATAAAGTACCAAATTTGTTCATCGTTGTTAACTTATTAACATGCATTCTATTCCTAAGTTTCATACCATATACCTTAGTATAGATAGTACAGGAATAGCTTTAATACACTTATGAAGTGTACAAACATTACCCCTTTAGGTCCCTGAACAAATGAAGTTCAAAACCTAAGTCAATATCAACATTCTTTAACTCACTTTGCGGCGCGGCCCATGTAGTACAAGACTGGCGTTGCGACGCCAGTTAGCGATGTGTGACTCCGGTCTGCGGTGGTGAAAGATGCGGCGATTTACACTATGTCCAAGGCGGCAGCGCACTGCACCTCGGTTACCAAAACCTCAACAATTTTGAAATTTTTTGTGAAATTCCCGGGGCCGTAACTTCTTCGTTATAAGCCCGATTTGGTCTGTTCAAAAGCTTACACGTCATAAATGATATACTCTACGCGTTCATATAATAATTCGACACTTTTGAATCCAATTACTCAAAATTCACTATTGAGTTCCATTTCTAGACGTTCGTAAACGTTAATGAGCGTTCAATGCTCTTTTTCTTCGTTTTAAGTTGGAATTCGACGATTCTCAAACCCACAACTCTTAATCACCCTATCTCATGTGTCGACATTGAAAACCAACGTTTTCAAGTCTCACAGCAACTTTTGACCTCTAATCCGGAATTCAATGTTTTCGACGTTTAACATCTAATTACGTAAAATTTGCCAGAACTTCGTTACTAGCGTTCTCTAAGCCAAATCACATGGAATACTCCATGGATTTCATATCTACATCCTAACCAAATAAGATGCATACATTAACGTATTGATGGAGTTCAATCGTTTATAAACAATTGATCTCAACAAATAATATTTTTATGGTTCAAAACTATATTAAACCTTATGATTCTTATAATCTCATGACTTGTAGGGATTGAATCTAGGGTAAGTCATCTTTTAATCCCTCATACAAGAAATATACCACCCATTCTATGATTCTCTAAGATAAAAGAAAATCTAAAAGAGATGGAGATGAAAGGTAAGGATTATACCTTAAGAACTCTTGGTGTTCTATCTTGGAAAACTCTAAGATCAAGCTTCCAAAGTGTGTGTTTTTCAAGTCTAGCTCTCTTTCTCTCTCAATAATCTAATGTTGGCAAGTTGGAAAACTCTCAAATGAATCAACCTAGCTTTCTATTTATAGGAAACTAGAATGGAGGGCATTATGGACAACTACCATCACCTCCTTACTATTCATGTGTGGTCACCAAGTAAAATACTTGGTGACCAAGCCTCAAACTTGGCTTGCACACCAAGTGGCCGGCCCACCACCCCATAGGTTGCGTCATGGGTTTTACCCATTCGGTGACCCACCGGTTCGATCCATGGTTCAGTTTTTATACATTGGGCTTAACTAACTAATCCCTTGGGCTTGCTCCTTCAATTGATTGGACTAAATATAATCCAACCCAAATGAATTAACATTAAGTCTTAACTTAATTCTATAATACGAATCGTATTCTAAACGTACAATTCACGTATTATCTCTGTATACTACTCGTAAAATAATCATATTGCACTTCGTATTTACTCATCATATTATACATAGATACTAAATTGTATAATAAATGTATAACACACGCATTAACCCTAACGTAATTCCTTCTACGCATATTATTTCCTTCTCGAAAATCAATACAGTCAACCCTTAGGTTTTAAGTCTGCAGGCGAAAACTGCATTTGCCATAAATGAAATATTATCAAATATTCCATCTAATCTCAATATTCTATCATCACGCGTTTCTCGGAATTTCAAAATAATTCCCCGAACAGAAACGGATGAATAGTGTTTTTATGGAAATTTCTCGAAAAATAATTATTTTTGTCTTAGAAATTCAAAACAAATATTTCTAGCATGAAGCCAGAATACTAACCACGTTAGCACATTCTAGGTCATAGAACGACCTTCACATAGCTTACTCACAAAATAATCAATTAAATTCATTTAATTCACATAATCAAGTAAAAATTTAATTATCATAAAAATTTGATTTTCTCAGGAGTTACATTCTCTCACCCTTATAAGGATTCTGTCTCCGGAATCTTAGCTTATAATTACATAAACAAATGAGGAAAATCTTCCATCATTTTACTCTCGAGCTCCCACATTGCTTCTTCAGCATTGTGGTTTCTCCACAACACCTTCACTGAAGGTATTACCTTATTTCTTAAAACTTGTTCATTCCTATCAATAATTTGAACTGGAAGTTCCTCATAGGACAAGTCTTTCTATGACGCCCCCAAATCTGACTCCCTTCGAACCTCGAATTCGGTCCGCCACGATACTACTATCGTCAAACTATTTGTATCATTTATTCATAACTTAATGAATATAACTTTGCTTAATACAATTTAGAATATAAATTCTTTCCATTTCCAGGATCTATGTATAATGACCCCAAACTATTATAAGTTTCTAATCTTGGTCATTTATTATTCCTGTTTTACATCACATTCGATGTTTTACAAATATGCGGAATAATTTAAACTTTTTCAATCTTCTTTGAAAAAAATAAATCTTTTATTGATATCTTAACTCGAATCAATTACAAATCCCTGAATCAAATTATTCTAAGATTCACTTTATTCAATTTTCGTATAAATCTTTACATCTCGATTCGAATTTCTCTATGTGTCATATAGTACAACTTAACAGGTATTACACATTATAAACTACTGTCATGTACATCTACTAGAACCTAAAAATGGTTCAAGAGCATCTAGTTAAATAATAAATCAATCCCCTTCAATACTATTGGACTTTATCAATCAAGTAACACGAAACCTTTACCGTGTATCTTTAACCTGTAAAAGTGGTTATTTGCAAGGGTGAGCTCGACAGCCCAGCAATTCTGACAGTTTTCATGCAGCACATATATAGCATATAATAGCATATTCAGTTCATGCATTCATAATCAATTAATATTTATTATGCATGTTACATCACACATAACAGTAGAGATTTACCAACATAAGCATATCATCAAAGATCAACTTTCACATTTCATACATATCTCATATTCATTTCATATATATACATCAACATTTGCATAGCATAATATAGCTCAACTAACAGTTATCGAATTCATATATCAAATAGGAACTGAAAGACTTGCCTGATTCGTAGTTTATCAACTACGACTTAACTACGTAAATCTTATCTACACTGCATGTATTCCTACACAGTTATATAATCATGGATTCACGCCCATTAGTAACACATTTTATGCACTTTTAATATAAGAAAAATGTTACAATGTTTCCTAACTAGGTTTGTAAAACCTTTATTTCACTTTCTCATCATACTCCTAGAATAGCTAGGCATGTATAAGTATACCTTAACCATCCTTTATTGACATCAACATTCATATACATTTATCATACACTTGACTTGCTATGTGTTCGACACATATTTAAAGTTTATAGATACGTGATCTACGTCGTTCATATTCAAACTACTTAGTTCCATAATAATTTATTTCAATCAATAAAGCTTAACAACTTTCTTTAACAAGATTCGATGATATAAGATTTTAAACTATATATTGGTACTAATAAGCCTCTACTAGTATGCTTCACAAAGACATAGCATAGTTCATTATTTGAAGACGTATTTTAAACCACACTTGAAAGGTCCAATTCATGCTTAGCTAGATGATGAACATATTCGTCATGTCTAGGGGCATAAGGCATTCAAGTTCACTTTTAAAAGTCATTCTAGGCAAATTAAAACAACTAGGCACAACTTTTAATCTCATTTCATAGCTAACTAGGATATGTATATATGTTATCATGTTTAGAACTTTAATTCCACAAGTTACTTTAAGTTCATCCCTCTTAGTTTCAAAACTTCAAAACTTTATTCTCAAAGTCAATGTCATACTAAACTAATTCATGCAAGATAACTTTTACTCACACATCATACTTGTTTGTATATGTTTCTGCGTACGTGTCGAAGGGCAAAATATAACCACTCCATGTTTACAAAACTTTGTTTACAAATGATATATGAGCTTGCCTTTGAAATCAAAGTAATCTAACACACCTATGATACAACTTTGAATCTTACATCATGCGTACTTAGACCTCATTTATATGTTATCTAGGTCAGAATTAGAGGTACACAAGTTCGTCAATGTTCGTTTTCAAAATCTTTATATATCTTCAAAAAATAACCATCTAGGAAACTCATAGTATACAAAGCTACTCAAGGCCATGTGTCATACCTATTTATATGCATGACTAAACCCTTTACATATGCTACAAATATTCGAATTCAAAAGACTCAAAGTTCGTCTAAACTTGTTTTTAAAATCCAAAGTTTCTTTAAAAACATACTCAATCATGCTAAGGGAATTCCTTATAAGTAAGGTAATCTTATATTTCATGTATAATATCATGCATTTTCATGTTATATCTCTTAGAATAACATATTCCATCATCGGGAGCACTATACTTGCGTTTGTACTCGATCGACGCCCTCCGATCGCCTCCTATTACGTAACAATCACCAAGATAACTGTTTTGACCCTTCCTAACGACCTCAAACTGAAAACCTTAAAGAACAAAAGTTGTAGGTCTATTCGTCCTCGTTCCGGATCATCTTGAATCACCTCAATCAGAGTTCGTATGAAAAAGTTATGGTCATTTTAGTAAAACATATAAAACTAGTCATTGCAGAACACACCCCCCCTCCCCCCGCCGGGGCGGGGGTTCGGCCTTAAAAATAGCCTTCCGGGGCAGGCCTAACTGCTGCAAGTCGAAAATTTGTTCCCTATTATGAACCATAATGCCAAACTTCCCTTCTAACCTTCATAATTTGAGTTATATATGTCCAAATTAGTACGTTTTTGATTCTATGGATTCGTAATTCATAAAAACTACAACATACCAAATACCCATCAACTAACATAAACATTAACTAACCCAAATATGAATTTACAACTCATGTTCATACTAATTGTTCATGTTTTGACAATTTAGCGAATTCGTTCACTACGAATTCGTTTCTCAACTAATTTGGTTCGTTAAACTTTCGTTGTTTTCGTATTTAACTATATTAACAGTACTTAGAATCAATTCATGGATTATGATAATCCTTAAGCATAAATTTTGTGACTCAAAAGCTACTTTTTCTTGTCATTTCTTAGGAATTATAAAACATAGGAATCAAGAACATATAAGTTAATGTTATTACCTCTTAATTGCTTGAAGTTGCTAATTCTAGCTCTTCAATCCTCCCATTGCTCTCAATACTACTGAACTTCCAAGTTCTTAGAACACTTGTATGCTCTCAATCTCACACTTATCAATTCTCAGCAATGGAAAATATAAGGAGATGGGTTGCATTTATAGAGAAACAAAAACACAGATATTGTCATCTCCCACTCATGGATTGAAGGATTGTATGAAGGTTAACAAGAAGTTGTTGGATGGTAGTTGATTCACATCATTATGCCCACTCCCCTTTTCATCATTTGGAAGCTATGGATTTTGGAGAAGAAGAAGCAAGCTAGCTAGCTAGGCTTTTTGTATTTCACGTGATGAAGCAATGACTCTCAATTTGGGACATTAGCTCATATCTCAGCATTTTAGCAATTTGGCTCATCTAGTAAATTTTTCCTAGCTCAATATTGCTACATTAAATTAAGTTATGGGCACATATATACACATATATATGCACCTACCCACATATAAGAAGTATACTTATATTTTAAATATACACCAATATAATATTATATCTCATGTACAATGTTTTATTCCAATTAATATTTTAATTGGGCTAATTATAAAATAGTTAGATATTCTCAATCTATCATTTTCTATAAAAGTTATCATCTCAAATAAACTCAATTATTATAATGATAATTAATATCAATTATTTATTAACTCACTATTTATTTTCTTTTAATACTTCCCTAGTTATGCCACACAAGATATAATTATGTGAAATTAGTAATTAATAGTCCATAAGCTTATAATAATATAATCTCATAAACAATATTATTCTTAACTTTACATCATATAATATGGTCATAGAAGTGGTCCATTCCATCACGTTACATTTTATTATCTCACTTGTACATAATGCTAACCTACAAGTCTTTATACATATATATTCAAATATTTCCTATATTATATAGTTACCATTGAAGTGTCCCACTTCATTTCTTATCATATAGATGTAGCTACTATATAATATAAAATCATTGTACATACAAATTAATTCCTTCAATTATTCATTCATTAAATTATTTAATGAATGCTTATTCCATCACTTTGCCACACTAGGCACATTTCACAAGCTCGATCTTAAGCTTCTTTCGTCGACAACATACACGCATACAAGTCTAGACCTAGCGCGCGTCGAGTCTTCAATAGTATTCAATATAGTACACTGAGTGGTTTCCCACAAACAACCAACAAATTAGTTTCTGTCTCGTCTACACTACTTTCACAATGAGTTAAATCGGTTACTAATTCGTATATACCTCCGCTCTCTGAAGAAATCATTTAGCCCAGCTCCTATACATCCACTATATTAAAGGGTACGGTTGCACTACCTTAGACTTGATATTTACTCATACAGATTAAAGAAATTGGTGATTATCAAAGACATTTAATGTCACCAACTTACTATAATAAAATAATTTCACATAAATTATTTAATATCGATAGATAAATTTCTATTCATCTTCTTTACTTCAATTAACTCACCTCTTCAATAAATAACAAATATATAATAATAATATATTCAGTAAACACATAAATTACTTATTGCATAGTTTATATTACATCATGCAACACCATTCAACATACCTCACAACACATATAAATATTCTTATTCGAACCCTTCACATGCCTTAAGATTTTTATTTACTAAATTCTTATTTTAATATTTTCTAAAAATTAGGGTTCTTACACTTTCTCTATTTGAATATATTCATACTCTATTACGTGTTTATAGTCCGATTTATAACGACGTAACACTGACACATGAAGCACATTATGAATGCGTTCCATCTCTGGAGGTAAGGCTACTTCATAAGCCACCTCTCCTAGCCTTCTTAAAATCTCAAAAGGTCCTACAAACCTTGGACTTAACTTCCCTTTCTTCCCAAAACGTATCTTCCCCTTCCAAGGCGATACCTTTAGAAAAACAAACGATCCTACATCGAATTCTCTCTTTTCTGCAGCGTGAGGATCTCGCATACTTCTTTACCGCTTTATCTTGAGCAAAGAACTAATCGAGTACGTATCAACTTCACCATGTCCGCCGTTTGTTGTACCATCTCAGGTCCCAACATCTGACGTTCACCCACCTCATCCCAACACAATGGAGTTCGGCACTTCCTTCCATACAACACTTCGTAAGGCGGCATGCCTATACTAGCGTGAAAACTATTGTTGTACGAAAATTCCACCAACGGTAGATATTCGTCCCAACTCCATTTGAAATCCATAATGCAAGATCTTAACATATCTTCAAGCGTTTGAATTGTCCGTTCATTCTAACCATCCGTCTGAGGATGATACGCCATACTCAATCTTAACTGCGTTCCCATTTGCTCTTGTAAACTCCTCCAAAAGTTCGATGTGAATTGGGGATCACGATCTGACACAATCGAAACAGGTACTCCATGTCTGGAAATAATTTCCTTAACATACAGCTTAGCTAACTGATCCAAGTTATACTTGACTCCTATTGGTAGAAAATGAGCCAATTTCGTTAATCGATCCACTATCACCTAAATAGCATCATATCCTTTTCTGGTTGTCGGAAGTCCCACCACAAAGTCCATTGTGATGTGCTCCGACTTCCACTCTAGAATTTCTAACTGTTGCAACAACTCGCTAGGTCGTTGGTGTTCAGCCTTAACTTTTTGACAAGTTAAGCACCTACTAACGATTCTCTTTATCTCCTCTTCATGTTCGGCCACCAAAAGTTTCGACGAAGGTCTTGATACATCTTCAGACTAAGGGATGTATCGAGTACCTCTAACTATGAGCCTCCATCATTATTTCCTCATTTAATTCGAGATCATTCGAAACCCAAATTCTTCCTTCAAAATGAAGTAATCCCTCCTTATCGAGGGTATACTTAGTCTTCTCTTCATCTTCTATCCTCTTCTGTATATGCTGGCATTCCTTATTACTCAATTGTACTCCCCTAACTTCCTTGCTCGCTATGGCTCGGTTTGGGTTTCCATGAAAAATAACATTTCCACCTCCTCCCAGAATTTAACTTCTAATTCCATGCTTGTCATCGCTGTTATCAACTCATTCTGAGTTGTTAACATTGACAGTTTCTCTCTACCCTTCCTACTTAGCACATCGGCTACTACATTTGCTTTCCCCGGATGATATAATATCACAGTCATAATCTTTTATTAACTCTAACCACCTTCTCTGTCTCATATTCAACTCCTTCTGTGTGAAGATATATTTCAGACTTTTGCGATCCGTGTATATCTCACACTTCTCACCGTAAAGATAATGCCTCTATATCTTTAATGTAAAAACTACAGCTGCCAATTCTAGATCGTGAGTAGGATAGACCTTCTCATAATCCTTCAAT